>VMDO01002429.1:0-168617 GCA_007922755.1 Pedetes capensis
CACAGGCACACACGCTTGATGTGCACAATCATGCACGCACAGGCACACACGCTTGGTGTGCACACTCATGCACGCACAGGCACACACACTTGGTGTGCACACTCATGCATACACACTTGGTGTGCACACTCATATGCACGCACAGGTACACACACTTGGTGTGCACAATCATGCACACACAGGCACACACGCTTGGTGTGCACAATCATATGCACACACAGGCACACACGCTTGATGTGCACAATAATGCACGCACAGGCACACACGCTTGGTGTGCACACTCATGCACGCACAGGCACACACTTGATGTGCACAATCATGCACACACAGGCACACACGCTTGGTGTGCACACTCATATGCACGCACAGGCACACGAACTCCCATTCACCCCCCCACACATGGGTGCACACATGGGCATGTGCACGCAAGGACACTTGTCCAGCAGACACGCCTGAGTGTGTACACATACACAGAAGCACAAGCACGCCCTTGCGCTGGGCCTGAGTGTTGGGGGTGGCTGCCTGGGTGGGTGAAGCAATGGTGTTCTGGGGAGGGGACTCCCCACTGGCGCAACATGAATGGGCCCAGGCTCTGTCCTCCATCTGGGAGGGAAACCCTGTCCCTGAGGGGCTCCAGGCTGTGTGGGGAGGGCGGGGAGAGAGGATGGCTGTGAGTGGGTGCCAGATGCGGGGGGGCTGAGGGCCTACTTACACTGGGATCTCATTGGTCAGCTCGCTTGGAAACAAAGAAACAGAGGGTGAGAAGGAAGGAGGGTGGAGGTGGGGTGGACGCTGGGCCTCCCCTCTGGCCACAGTGCTGGAGGGGTGGGGAAGGTCCGGCGTCCCTACCCTGCATGGTGAGCAAAGACAGGACGGCACAGAAAAGGGGGGAAGGGGTGGGGTGCCTGGCTCCCAGAGGCACATTACCTCTCCGTCACAGCATTGAGGTACTCGATGGAGGTCCGGCCATCAAAGGCCAGTGCCTCCAGGTCCCCCGCTGACTTCTCCACCAGCCCTGGGAGACAAGGGGGTGAGACAGGCCCCAGGGGGGTCCTCCGGCCTCGGCCCTGTGTGGGTGGCACTCACCCTTCTCGCAGTGCAGCCCTGAGAAGCCCCCGAGGCACAGGCACTCGTAGGAGGCTTCCCTGGGGAGACACGAGGCCCCGTTGAGGCAGGGGTGGCCTGAGGCCTGGGTACAAGGGTGGTCTGCAAAGGATGACACACCCACTGCCTGTAGCACGTGCTCCTGGGTCAGCAACTGGCGGCCTCTCAGGGAGACCTGCAGGGGAGGACGAGAGCCTTTGTCCTGCCTTTGCTCTCCCTGAGGGACGGTCCTCAGCCAGGAAACAGCCCCTCCACCACGGGCCCTGCTCCGACCCACTGTGGAGAGCCCTGGTGGGTGGTCCCGCCGCACCCTTCATACCAGCTGGATGGCACCATTGAAGCCAGAGGATACGGCAGCGGCCCGGGCCAACTTGCTGAAGTCGGGGGCCCCCCCCACATACAGTGGCTCCTTCAGGTTGAGCATGGTGTGTGGCACCTGTGGGAGACGGGGGGTGAGGGCCAGGCAGGGGCCCAGCCAGCTCCAGGCCAGGGCAACCCCCTGCCTGACGCCCTGCACCCAGCCCCCACTATCTAGGAGGCAGCATTAGACACAGCAAGGCAGACAGGCCTTGGTGGGAAGGAGCTACTCTAGGGCGTGTGTGGGAGATGGTGAGGGGCCAGAGGCAGACGGTACCTTGCGGGATTTCTGACATCCGAGGAGCGGGTGGGGGGTTGCAGAGCAAGAGCCAGAGAGCAGTGGGGGCAGAGAGGAGACAGACCGAGGCACAGGACAGACGAGAGAAAACAGTTCTGTGAGAGACGGCCATGGGATGCTGCCAAGCCCCCAGGGAGGAGAAGGGAGGCAGGGGAGCAGATGGGAGCGGCCCGGGTCCTCTGGGCAGCCGGACACTCACCGGAGACTCCCCCAGCACACGCGGCCCATCACCCACACGAAGGGCACCCTTGCGGCCGTTTCGCTCCAGCGAAACCCGGGTCCAGGTGTCCAGGGCGATAGGCTCTTTGCTCCTGGGAAGAGGCACCACGAGCAGGCTCTGGGCACTGCTGGGTACCCCTGGCCTCATCCCCACCCAGGGCCGGTCTCCCGGGTCCTCCCAGTGGTCCACGTGGGTTATCCACAGCCAACCCTTGGGCAGCCCAGATCAGAGACCAATCCAGCCCCCACAGGCCACCCAGGCTTACCCACCTGATGATGGCAACCCCCTTGCCCAGGTCATAGCGGAACTCCAGGTGCCGGTCGCGCAGGGCCAATGACACGAAGTCCCCCCTGCCGTCTGTCCTCTGCCCGTTGTAGAGGAGCAAGCCGCTCGGGCCACGGGCCAAGAACACCACCTCCAGCACCATCTTCTCCCTGGGGTCGTATAGGATTGTGGGGGCATGTCATGGTCCCCTCCCCAACGGGGTGGCATCCTTCCCCCACCCCTCCTCCCTACTGACCCCAGGTCTCGCTCGAAGGTGTGCAAGCCTTTCAGCTCCAGGTAGGAGAAGCCGCCGAAGTCAGCCAGGAAGGGCTGGGAGCTAGTATCCCTCTCCAAGACTGCAGAGGGCCAGACAAGGGTCACAAAGGGCTACAAGCCCTGTCCCCGAGAGTCTCCCACACCCCCACTGCCTTGTGTCTAATTTAATTCAAACATAATAGTAGCCTGAACCCCAAACCTAATTGTACCGCACAATGGACCATGAGTCAACCCAAGCTTTTTTTTTTCTGGTACTGGGGGTTGAACCCAGGCCCTTGGGCCTGCATGCTCTGTAAGTGCTGGACCACTGAGCTGCACCCTCAGCCCATTTTTTACTTTTTGAGACAGGGTCTCGCTATACCACGCAGACTGCCTCTGGTCTCAAACTTGAGATCCTCCTGCCTCTGCCTTCCGAGCCACTGGGATTACAGGCGTGCGCCACTGTGCCCGGCTAACCCAAGCTTTTGATCTTAACATCTCAGCCCATCCCCAACAACCCCATGACCCACCTGTCTGGCAGAGGTCACCCCCGCGTCCCAGGGGGCACTCGCACTTGGCCCCGCCCCTGGGCAGCACGTGGCAGGGTGCTGCCCCATGACAAGGGTTTGGCTGGCAGGGGCTCTTTTCGCTGGCACATGTCGGGCCTGAAGGGAGATTGGATGGTGGTTCCAAGAGGCATGAGATCCCCCAGGACCCCTGGCTCCCCCTCCAGCACCTGGCCAGCCCTCACCAAAGCGGCCAGGCGGGCACTGACAGTAGAACACGCCAGCCTCCAGGGCTGTGCACAGGGCCCCACCATGGCAGGGGCTGGGCAGGCAGGGGTCGTCCCCACACTCTCCCACGCCAGAGCTGTGGGCCACAGCCCCCTGCCAGCTGCCGAGCTCCAGCTGCTGGTTGTTGACGTCTAGCAGACGGATGCAGCCCTTGAGGCCCGTGGCGACGGAGGTCCGCTGGAGCACCCTGCCACCGGGAGGGGAAGGGTCAGGGTGAACAGCAAGGTGTCCTCCCGTACCCAGCTCTGACTCTAACCTGACCGTAAGCTAGGATCACGTATCAGGGCTGTGCCCCATGCCAGCCCCCTCTGGTCCTCCCAGGGCGGCCAGTCCCATAACCAAGGCAGAATCAGATGATGAGGTCGAGGATCAAGGTCCAAGACTGACAGACAGGGCCCACCCAGCCCCCAGGCAGGAGTAGGACACAGGCTGGGCTGAAGCCAACATCATGGCCCCCATCCAGACCACCACTCCACTGCATCTGCTACTGGGCCCCCGTGGGCTTCGTGCGGCGCGGGCCCCCTTGCTCACACGGCAGCCTGCTCCTGTGGGACGCCACCCACAAAGAGGTCCGTGTCCAGGTTGAGGCCGTCCGTGCCGCTGGGGCTCTCACCCACAACAGGGGCCTCCCCGTCCACAGAGAGGGTGCCCTGGCGCCAGTGTCGCGACAGCTCCAGGCGGTGCCATCGGCCTGGTTCCACTGGCACCAAGCTGGTCAGCACTGCAGGCCCTGAGCCTGTGTCGAACCTGGGGACGGGAGCAGGGGCATCAGGATGCTGGTGGGACCCAGCTCTGGCCTGGCCTACCCCACGCCCCGTGCCCCTCCAAGCGGCCACCCCAGCTTCAGAGCCGGCAGGGCCCTGCCCTCGTACTGCCCACGTGAGCCGTTGGAGCCACGCCTACACCCAGCCCAGCAGCTCACCTGAGCTGCACGTGCCCGCCCAGCAGTGCCAGCGCCAGGAAGTCCTTGCCGTGTGCATTGCCATTGTAGAGCAGCAGCCCCTCGGGCTCCAGTGCCCGGAACTCAAGTGCTAGGCGTAGAGTGTGGTAGGCACGGAGGGTGGGGAAGGCCAAGAAGGAGTGGCCGCCAAAGGCCGGCACAGAGGGGCGCAGGGCTGCGGGGACAGGGAGGCTCAGTAGCAAGAGCACCGGGACACTGAACGGCCAGCAGTGCTTCCTCCTCCAAGGCTGCCTGGCCCCACCCTGATCCCTGCCCCTTACCCTCCTCACAGAAGGCACCGCCCTGGCCGGCAGGGCAGCGACAGGTGAATCCCCTGCCTGAGCCCTGGTCCTGGCAGGTCCCCCCATGGAGACAGGGCTGGGAATCGCAGGACCGTGCAGGCTGCTGGGAGCCTGGGGGCCGAGGCCGGTCACGGCTGGTGGCAGTGGTGGGTGGCCTGCGTGTGGTGGGGGGCGCCGTGGTCCTGCCTGTGGGCCGGCTGGTGTGGCTGGGGTAGACACGCGGGGTCATAGCAGAGGGCAGTCGGCCTACAGTGGTGGCTCTGGCTGTGGCTGCAGTAGCTGTGGCTCCCGTTGCGGCTCCCGTGAAGAACGCTGGGAGCCAGTCTGCAAGGCAGGGCAGCCATCAGGTCCACGCAGAGCAGGGCCAGGGAGGGCTGGCAGGGGTGGAGGCCAGGGCTGGGAGGGGACAGGAAGTCACGACCAGCCTGGTGCTCACCAAAGTCCATGAACCGCACATGGTCCTGCAGGGGCCTCCTCACGGCCAGGGCCCGGCGCCTGGATGCCTGGATTTGCCGGAGCAGGGCCCGGCCCACATCAGATGCCCGGAAGGTTGTAGCTGGGGATGAAGGACACTGAGCGTGGCCTGGCCCTGGGCAGTCCCACCCACTGCCTCCTGGGAGGGTCCAGGTCCAGGGCTTACTGGGGTCAAAGTGCACATCCACCATGGCCCGGACAGATCTGCCAGGCCCCAGGTCCCTCAGGTGGACACTCCGGAAGTCCTTCTTGACGTCTGAGTTCCGGAACAGGTCGTCCAGCTGCGGATGGGGAACGGGTGAGGGCACAGGGTGCCACCGAAACCTGGCAGGAACTGGTCCCTTCGGGTTGCCTCTCCCTGTCCGCCCTGGAAGAGCCCTGCGTACCGTACTCTCGATGCTCCTGGCCGTCTCCCCGAACAGCTCTGACTTGGGGTCGGCCATCTCGGGCGTGTAGAAGAGCTCCTGTCCCTCGACCCCTTCAAGCTCCAGCGCACCCTGGAACACCTTGGTAGCTGCAGGGGAAGCAAAGTGAGGCCCTGCCAGCACCACACGGCCTCCCGGATGGCCACGGCCAAGGCCCCACAGCAAGCTACACAGGGCACAGGGCAAGGGGTGTTAGTCAGATGGTCATGGGGTTAGTGGGGACCCCAGGGTTGGGCTGGCATCAGTTACCAGGTGACTCCTAGGAGCAGTTGCCCCAAGCTGGCTTGCAAGGAGAGAGACGGGTTAGGCAGGGTCCTAGGCACCCACGTGTGTTCAGAGGCTGAGACCACACTAATGCGTGTGTGCCGAATCCCTGAGACCCCCCACACGTGTGCAGAAGCCAGAAGACCATAACCCTATACCGACCTGCTACCAAGGGGCAGGGACAGCACTCTTGGCCTGTCCAGGCAGCTCCTCAAGCTCCCCCTGCCTCTGCTGCCCACTCACCGGGACAGTTGGAACCCTCTGCGTCCAGCGAGGGCGTCTTGCCATCCGAGCAGCAGCCCAAAGGTGAGTTGTAGCAAGAAGCCCTCTCGATGGGCGGCCCAGGGGTCACCTCACTGCTGCCCACAGGGGGCTCAAGTCCTAGGGAGGTCCAGTCTGAGCCCAGCCACAAGTGGGAGCTGCTCTGGGCCTCCATGTCTAAGCCCTCACTCACCCCTAGAGCCCCTCTATGTCCCTGAGTCCCAGCTCACCGCCAGGCCTGTCCCCACATCCCTGAGTCCCCGCTCACCCCCAGACCTGCCCCATGCCCCTGAGCCCCCGCTCACCCCCAGACCTGCCCCGTGCCCCTGAGCCCCCGCTCACCCCCAGAGCTCCCCCCACTGGCCTCCTGGTCTCCACTCAGCTCCTCATCGCCACTCCCATCGGCGCTGCCAGATTCTCCAAAGGCTGATGTGGTGAGGCTGTCCACAGAGGGTGCCGTCGGGGGAACGGTGAGTGCGGGCCGTGTGGCGGTCCTGGGGAGGCTCACGGTGGTCTGGAGTCGTGATGTAGGTCTAGGCGTGGGCCAGACACGAGGGGTGCTGCTGGGAGCCAGGGGGCCAGCACTGGTGGGGCGTGGCAGCGCCTGGCTCAGGACACGCCCTGGGGTGGTTGTGGGTGCAGAGCCTGGGCCTGCGCCAGGAGCGACAGCCTCTGCAAGGAGAGGGAGGTTGAGGTTGGCGTCGGGGCAGGTTGGGCCTCCCTGGGCAGTGCTGGTGGCAGCTTCCAGGTCTCACCCTGGCACGGGCCGAGGCTCTGGGTGGAGACGTCCAGGCGCTGGCGGCAGGCGATGGTCTTCAGCTGGCACTCGTTGCCGTATGTGACACCGTCCGACCCACAGACCTGGAGCACAGGACGAGGGCGCTCGGGCAGGGCCTCCCCACCGCACCACCCTCCACACTCTCTACCCCTTACCTTGGTGGCGTTGGCCTCTGGGCACGTGAGGGCCGGGCAGACACAGTGGGCAGAGCCAGCCTCCTCCACACAGGAGGCGCCAAACTCACAGTGCATCTCCATGCAGGTCGCAGGGGCTGCGGAATCTGCGGTAGGAAGGGAGACACCGCTAGCTCACCTGAGCACCCCTAGCACAGGGAGACCGGGGTCAGCCCCAGCTCTTGCCCTTACCTGCTTCACAGCCAGCAGGGCCCAGGGCTTGGCCATCTGGACACTGTCCACACTTGGGCCCAGCCACCCCAGGCCTACAGGAGCACAGCCCCGTCATCTGCTCACAGTCGTCCCGCACGGCGCCCCGGGGGTCACAGCTGCAGGCTGGAGGAGGGCGGAGCCTGAGGTCTGCACCTGGCAGGCTTCCCCACCTGCCCCGGGTCCCTGCTAGCCTGGGCCATGCCAGGACCTGAGCTCAGTGACGGGGGTGGACAGGCAGGAGCGCTTGAGGCCCTGTCACTCACGAGTGCAGCCGCTCCGGCCATCTGTGACAATGCCCCGGAAGTTCCAGAAGCCAGGCTCACAGCGGTCACACTTGAGGCCTCCCACACCTGGTCGGCAGGAGCACTGGCCTGTGGCTGGGTCACAAGTGCCACCATAGGAGCCGTGGGGGTTGCACTGGCAGATGCCTGCAAGGGGAGGGAGCACCGGTCACCACAGCCACACAGGCCTGCCAGGGCACGGTCAGGGCTGGTCTTAGGTACTCACTGGGGCAGCCAGCCAGGCCCACGCCCCGCGCAGCAGTGACATTGTCCTGGCAGCAGCCGTAGGGGGTGTGGACACAGTGAGGGAGGGTCACAGGCAGCAGTGGGGCCAAGGTAGGGCCTGCAGAGAGGGCACAGGGTGCAGACTTGACGTAGAGCTGGACGCCCACCCTGGGCCAGGCAACCGTGCCTCGACCTCCCCACCATCACCACTCAGCCCTCTTGACACCAACTCCTGCTGGGGCCTGAGAATCTGGGGCTGAGGTTAACACAGCACACGTAAAGGCGTGCCTATACATGTAGGACCTTGACCCACAAAACACATGGGGCCACACTGGCAGAGAATGTCTAGCGATCATGGACAAACAGCCCAGAGCTATCCACAGGTTGAGTGTCTCTGCACACCAGCACACGTACCTGTGAAAACACATATTCATGCATTCACTCGTGTTCCCCCAAATAGGCTACGCTTGCACACACAGCTGTGTGGACATCAGGCAGACATGCAGCGAGGTGCGTGCGTGAACATATACATGGGCACTCCTGCGCATAATCGTGTCTGAATCATCACGAGTCTCCGCCCCTCAAGAGTGAAAGTGCCGCTGGGCACGGTGGCGCACGCCTGTCATCCCAGCGGCTCGGGAGGCGGAGGCAGGAGGATCGCAAGTTCGAGACCAGAGGCAGTCTGTGTAACTTAGTGAGACCCTGTCTCAAAAAGTAAAAGAAAAATGGGCTGGGGGTGCAGCTCAGTGGTCCAGCACTTGCAGAGCACGCAGGAGCGAGGCCCTGGGTTCAACCCCCAGTACCGCAAAAAAAATAAATAAATAAAATAAATTAAAAAAGTGAAAGTGTCCACAGGTGCCCCTCATGTTCCCTGCTCCCGGGCTCACAGTAGGTTCTCAGTGTGCCTTTGCTGCCTGGACACACACACCCACATGGTACAGCTGCGCAAACATGGACACACACCAATGCCCTACGAGTGCAAAGCCCACCACAGCACACACACACCCACAGCCTCACGTCTGTGCCCGTGTGTCTCTGAACATGTGCACACGTGACACAGACGCATGAGAACATGCCCCCGCGTGCCACATGCACCCTGTGAGTGCCCACTCACCACGGCAGGCTCCCTGAGCTGCAACGTACAGTTCTCGCTGTGACTCGCACCTGGCCTTCTTCAGGTCACACTCGGTGCCATAGGTGACACCATCGGAGCCACATACCTGGAGAGGTGGTGTCAGTGCGGCAGCCTTGGCCCCTTCCTTCCTGCCCACCTGGAGCCACGGGAGGGTGGAGGAGACTCACCGGGCTCCTCAGGACGCTCTGGCAGCTGAAGTCACAGACGCACGGCCCGTCCTCGGAGTCCTCGTCCCAGATGCCACCATGCTGCCGGCACACCTCCTGCTCACACTCACCGTCCTCCCCGGAGCCAGAGCCTCCTGAGCCACACTCAGCTGTGGATGAGGAGGGCAGAGTTACCCACAGGGGCCCCGTTGAGGCTGGAGCCAGCAGCCCCACAGACGGCCCCGCGCCTACCCTGCTCACACGGCCCCGCCCGGGCCTCCTCAATCGCTGTCTGCTTGTGGCATGCTGCCTCCTGCAGCTCACATGCACTTTGGTAGGTGACCCCATCACTGCCGCACACAGGGCTGGGTGGGGGCTGCTCACACCGCGGACACACACACTGCCCAGCGGAGCACACAGCCCCAAAGGCACACACGGAGTCTCCACAGGTCTCTGTGGGAGGGAGAGAGGGGGCTGCTGGAGTCAGTGGACGCTGGCTGGGGAAGTCATGGGACCCCCTCCCGGCCGCCCCCATCGTTCCACTCACTGCAGGGCCCCGCTGAAGCCACGTGCAGGCTGATCTGGTGTGTGCAAGCGTGGACATGCAGCTCACACTCGCTGGCGTACGTGTGCCCGTCAGAACCACACACAGGCTGGGCTGAGGCCACGCATTCGGAGGGGCACACACAGCGCCCGGTCTCCACCTCGCACAGGGCTCCGAAGCGGCACTGCCCACATCGGTCTGGGGAGGGGGCTCCATCACCACGTTGACCAGAAGCGACCCCCCCAAGGCCCCCTCGCCCACCACTGACCACAAGGTCCTCTGAGGGCCACTCGGATCTCGCGCCCAAGGGCACAGGCCATGGCCTCCAGCTCGCACACGCTGCCATATGTGACGCCGTCGCTGCCACACACAGGGTCATAGACGCCCGAGCACACCTGCTGGCACTCGCACGAAGCTTCCCCGTTCTTCACAGTGCATGTCGCTCCGAAAGCACACTGCACCCCGCGGCATGGGGACGGGGCTTGGTCTAGGGAGGACGTGGCACTCAATCCACCTGCTCCCCCAGCTGCGGACAGAACCCCAGCCCCACGAAGCAGCCCCTCTTGGGGTGGGGATGGCAGAGGAAGAGCCAGATGCGCAGGACACAGCAGAGAAAGGGACAGACACGACAGAGGTGGATGGGGACACAAGAGCCTCCTGACTGCCCACAGCAGGCCACGGACCCCTGGCCACCAGCAGCCCTGGGATACCCATGCACACAGGGGGCTCTCCCTCCGTGGGTGGGAGGAGTCTGCACCCCAAGAGTCACACCCAGGGCTACACGGGGGAGGAGGTGTCTGTCCACTTGCTCTGAGGACCACAAGGCCAGGCAGCAGCGAGCCACCCCCCCAGCCGCGCCAGGGGCAGACCTCGGGCTGTGGGCTCCTGGCGGGCAGGCGCGGCACCTCATCCTGCCAGTAGGTCAGGCTGGAAAACACAAGAGGCGGAGCCGAGAGGGAAAGAAGGACCAGGAAGAGAGAGACAGACGCAGGAAGAAAGACCAGAAAGATGGACAGAGGACCAACCAAGATGGACACAGGCAGGCAGGGCCACAATGGCCTCAGCCCAACAGGACCTGCCAGCCACCACCCAGCTTCCTCCACCCTCCACGGGCCCCACAGATCCCAAACGAGTATTCACCTCTAAGGAGGCCGGGGCTGCATGCATCCTAAGTGCATGGGATCCCCAGTGTCATGTCCACCCTGCCCGTCCAGGTGGCCTGTGCCCAGCACAGCACAGAGACGGATGGACAGATGGACCACAGCACTTGCCGGGGCCAAGTGCAGGCCACCTTTGCTGCACACCACCCCCGTTGTGCCGGGCCCCTCCTCACAGCCTCCACTCGCCACAGCGTACCCCAAGTGACCCCCAGCTGAGGACCCAGGAGAGGATGACAAGGGATGAAGATGGTGTGTGATGGTGGACAAGGACCAACGCAGGACCAGCTGCTCCCAGCCTGGGCCCCGAGGCTGCTCACCACACGGGCCCTGGTGCTTGGGGGGAATGGCACGCTGCTGCCGACACTCGGCCTGCTGACGCTGACAGTCGTTGTCATACGTGCGCCCGTCCTGGGCGCACACGGGCCTGTAGGCCCCGTCACAGGTGACGCGATCACAGGAGCAGTGGGGGCGGCCACGGCGGCTCAGGCACACGGCGTTGAACCGGCAGGCTTCCGGGCACTGGTCTAGGGGTGGGAAAGGAGATCAGAGAGGCTGGAGCATACCAGCCACCTGCCAGGCACAGGGGACCCACGGGCACGGGGGGTGACGTGTGGGACACGGGATGGAAGGGAGGGTGGGGCCTCCTGGGCAGGGCGGGGTCCCCCGGGGAGTCGCACACCTCGGGGCTGGCACTGGCCAGAGCGCACTTTCTGGAGGAGCAGGCCGCGGGCTGCCCCGGCGCGGCCCATGACGCAGTCATTCTCGTAGGTGACTCCATCGTCCCCACACACAGGCGCCCGCCGGGACGGGCAGCTCTCCGGCCTCAGGAGCATCTCCGGGTGCCGTGTGCGTGGGTTCACCCGACAGAGGCGGCTTGGGTCGGCGGGAGTGTCCTGGCAGGGGTCTGGGGTGGGGGAGGCCAGAGTCAGGGGCTGTCACAGTGCGGCGGCGGGTGGGGGGAGCTGTGGGCAGCTGTGTGGAGGGCCTTGCTTACCACAGGGGCCATCAAATTTCCGGAAGATGTGCTCCTGGCGGGCACAGGCGCGGCGCAGAAGCTGGCACTCGCCCGGGTAGTCGTTGCCGTCACTGCCACACACCGTGCCCTCAGGGGCCCCGAGGCAGGTGGCAGGGCACAGGCACGAGGCAGTCCGCCCGTCGGCAGAGCGGACGCAGGTGCTGCCGAAGCTGCAGGTCACATTGGCGCAGGGGTCCCGGGACCCTGCGGACAGGCAGAGTAGGATCGCGCTGGCCGCCTGCCCCGCCCCCCCGCGCCGCCCCCACTCACTCACCACATGGCCCACGTCGGAGCAGGCGGATGCGCCGCTGCTGGCTGCACTGTGCCCGCTGCAGCTCACACTCGTTGCTGTACGTGGAGGCGTCAGAGCCACACACGGGGGCCACCACAGCGGGGCAGCTGCTCTTCTTGCACACACAGGAGGCCCGGCCCGGATCCTCTGCGCTGGGCTCACATACGGCGCCGAAGCCACACAGCATTCCCCTGCACACTGGGGTTGGAGAGCCCGTGCTGGAGCCAGGCCCCGCTTTCCAGCTCCTGGTCCCCTGGCCACGCATCTGTGAGCCCTTGTAACGCGTGCTGCTTTTTCACTGAACTCCACAGGCACATCCACACACGTGTCATACGGCCACATGTATGCCCACCACTGCCACGGACACGCCGGTGCCCAATCCCGGCCTGGGCCTCGCTCTCTCCACAGGCTTCCGCTCCAGCCCCAAACCTTTCCTCCTGCCAGGACTTTCTCATTCTCCCTCTGCCCACTCCCACCCCCTACAACTGTGGACAAGGGCACTGTGTTCCAGCAGTGTAAGGGACCCACTCCCAGCTGCCTTAGTGTGCCTCAGCACACAGCAAGAGAGGCCTTGGTCATGGGTGCCCCAGCTCCGTCCATGCCAGCCTCAGAGGCCCTGTCTTACCCCACAAGCCCTGGCTTGCTCTACCCAGGCATGAGCTTTCAAGGCTCCTTCCTCAAAACGGCCTCCCTCTGTGTCCTCCTGAGCACCAGACCCTCTCAGCGAAGGCCACCGCCTTGCCTTCTGAAAGGGAGCCATACCTCGAGCCTCAGGCTCTAGGACCTTCCTCCAGGCTTGCTGGGCCCCGTGGCTGGAGCCCAGGGCTGTTTACTGTCACCCTCCTTTCTGCAGGTCCCCCTCTTCTGGAGGTCGCCTTTCCCTCCAGAAACACATTCCCCAGCCCTGCCTGTGCCCTGTCTCTGTCTCTTCTCTCCCAAACCCCACTCTCTGGCCAAACATCTCACCTTGCATGCACATCCCCCAGCCAGAGCCCCAGCCTCAAGCTGACGGCGGGATCGTTCCCTAGGTTCACTCGCGCACCTCCCTCTGTCCCCCAGCCTCAGGAAGTGGCCTCTCCCAAGCCTCCCAACCTCTCACAGTGCAGCTGCCTGCTGCCAGCCTCACACTTCCCCTCCCTCAGGAGCTGGGCTTGTCTCTGCGTTCTCTAAAGTATCAGTCCCAGTGTTGTAGATGGCAGTGTCCACTCGCCACTGACCCTCTACGACAGCTCACGGTGCGGGGTCAGGGAAGGGCCAGCCATTGTCCACTGAGGATACAGACGAAGAGGGCACAGAGTCATCAGGGACAGCCCTCTAGGGATAGCCCAGTGCTGGGGATGGTCCCCAACCAGAACAGGGCAGCATGGTGAGGTGGGCTGCGGAGGGCCGGCAGCTGTCTGGATCTAATAAATGTTTAATGGGGTCTAGTTATCATTCATAAGTCATGAGGCAGGGCCCCCGTCACGGCCCAGCGTGCTCAGAAATGGAGCAGAAGCTCTCTCCCCTACGAGGGTGCTGTGCACCAGGGGCTGGAGCCTGCTGTCCTTGTGGCAGTGGCTCAACCCAGCCTCCCCTGGTGCCTGCCTGGGTGTCCCTGCCCCCACTCTAGAAGGCTGAGGGTACAAAGGCCTCAACCTGCCTTCCCGGCAATGTAGCCATGATCCCAACCCACTAGGTTCCCCCAGGGATTCTGGAGTCGGGATCTCCAACTGTGCCTCAAGGGTCCCCTTCTGTGAATGGGACATTAGTCTCTGCTTCCAGAGCTGTGTGGTTGTAACAGAGCGATGTCCGAGAGGTGGAGAGGCCGCGTGGAGCACTCACCGAGTGTACGCCGCGGTACACACAGGGCTGTCACCACCAGCAGCCTCCCGCCCTCCTGGCTCAAACCACACTCAAGCAGTATCGGCCCCTGGCCCCTCTTCATGCCTGGCCATCGCTCCCTCGCGTCTGCCTTTCTCTCTCCCTGTGACACCCCCCACGCAAGCCTCTCACATTCAGCCTTCTTGTGCCCAGGGTCCCTGGGACTCCTCGGCCAAGTCCTACAGGCACTTGCTGATACCGCATGGGCTGTGCTCCTGGGTTTCAGCTGGACCTTCTGACCAACCCAGGGGCAAGGACCTGGCCATCAGGTCCCTGGACTGAGCACCCAGGGTCCTTGGCCAGCTGCTGCATGTCTGTGCTCCTGGGGTTCAGCCTCTCTCTCCATCTGGCCATCCTGGCCCAGTCAGACCTCTAACAAGGTCCTGATCCCACAGCCAAGGACAGCTGTTTCTCACCACCAACACCTGCCCCTTGTTCCACAGTCCAGCCTGAAGTTCTGCCACAAACCCAAGGTTCAGAGCACATGGTGCTGGTCCCGACTCCTGTCTCTGGTCCAGGGTGAAGTAACTTCAGAGTCCGCTGGGGACTAGCCGCCTCAGGAATGCCACACCCTGCATCCACGTCCTCCCATGCTCATGCCTCGTCTATCCCACTGCTGCCTACTTCACAATGGCCTGTTCACGTGCCTCCCTCGCCCAAGGGATTAGGAGATCACAGAGGTTCAAGACATGTCACTTGATTAAACATGAGAACAAGCACAATCCAAGGCCACCCACAAACAAGGGCACGCAGTAACCGCACACATGCACAATTGCACACAGGTGCAGACAGTCGTGGTCACAGCCACGCCCTGGGTGTGAGGCTCCACCCAAGTGTCATTACACACAATGCTCCTCCTCAAACTCACTCTGCAGAAGAGGAAGAGGTGTCAGCGAGCTCTCCCGAAAAAACCACACTGCTAATACACGGCAGAGCTGGGCTCAGACCCATACGTGTTTCTGGTCACTGCCCACACAGCCGGGTGTCTCTGGGGACCCCAGCATGCCTGCCCTGCTTAAACCCAGGAGCCGCCCCTGGCTGTCCAGTTTCTCTCCCAACCAATCTGCTGGAGGTGGCACGAGCTCCTTATAGCCGATGCTGCGGCAGCGGGTATATTTAACTTCTCTCTTGGTCTTGGGTTGGGGGAAGGAGCTGATGCCCTGGGCCCTGCCTGTGGCCACACAGGTGTGGTGTGAATGCTGGTGTGTGTGATGGCTATGGTGTGAGTGCTTGAGTGTGCAACAGAGGCTGGGCTGTGCACGAGAGACCCACGTGTGTAGCTGCGGGGAGGGTGCTGTGTGTCAGGGAAAGGGACCATTCAGATGTCTTTTGGGCATCAGCAGAGGGACTGAAGGCACTGAAGGGCGTGTCTGGCCACCTGAGCCCACCCTGAGTCCCAGAGCTCCAGGCGCCTTGCCCACGGCTGTGGACATTCACGTCCATCCCCAAGCTCCTGCCTTCTCCTCACCTCCCATCCCACTGCCAGGGTGTGGGCCCCTTCCTGCAAGGTGTGGGGACTTGTCTGGTAATGTCCTCCAGCACCCCAGTCCAGGAGGGGATAGTGGTCTGAGACAGGCGGCTGCTCACCCGTCCACTGACCCCACCAGCCCCCAGTCCTACAGCTCCTCTAAATACCATGAGTCACACGTGGCACAGTGGTGGACACTGACTGCCCTGACCCAAAGGGTGCCTGTGTCTCAGGAGGCAATGGCATCTCCCAAGCATAGGCCCCTGGGGGCCCCGGGCTCCCTTCCCTAACACCCAGGTGGGGCTTGGTGGTCTGAGGGCCAAATTCTCCAGGGAGCGGCCTGAGGAGGAGCATGGCTGTCAGGACCACGGCTAGGGCCACAGACCAGAGCCCAGGGCCCCCCAGCCACCAACACCCATTCCCACTGCCTCACTCTCAGTACTGCCCAGCCCAGGGTCCCTGGGACCAGGAGCCAAATGTGTCAGAGAGCAAACTGCCAGCTTGTTAGCACTACAGCCCCAAGGAACAAAGGATGGTTGGCTACAGATGCCCCTTGCGCAGATGGCCGCTGAAGGACAGGAAAGGCCCCACTATCCTGCACCCCTGAATCCAGCTCCTGCTTCTAGGTGCCCAACTTCCCCACTCCCAGGGAAACTGCCTACCTGGGTTTTCAGACTGCTGAGGTCCCCAGGCTGCCTCCACCCCTGCCCTTACCTCCCAGCACAGGGCAGTGGACAGGAGGAGGGAGGCCCTGCCAGCTTCAGGCCACCTGCAGTAGCCTCTATCCTCCACTCCCAAGACCCAAGAAGTGACCGGACAATGTAACCCCCTTCTGCTTCCTGGGAGGAGGAGCCAGGGTTCTGTCACAGAATGAAATCCACAGCATCCACCCCAGGCCACCCAGGATTCCCTGATGTCCTCCTTACTCATCCCCCATTAGGTCAGGGCCATGGCCCAGTCCCACGTAAGAGAATTTTGGACGTGTGACTTCCGTGAACCTGGACAGGTACCTGCCCAACAAAGGGCCCCATGATGGGGTAGGTAATGAGAGCAGAGCTGGGACCAGCTGGCCGCCTGCTGGGAGGAACCAGGATACGCAAAGGGAGCCACAGTGCCCCCACCCCTCATTCTTGCTCCCCTGCAACACTAACACCTCCTCCCCTCCTCTGACATTAGCCTAATTACAAAGGTCCACACACCAGCACCCTCATCCCACAAAGTGGTCAGAAAGGTCAGCCCAGGCCCTTGGTCACTTGCGCCCTCCCTACTCCAGCCTGCTCAGTCCTGGGGACAGACCCAGGCCCTCCAGGCTCCTCCTCAGACAGCTGTCACTGGCCATGCAGAGGTCTTCCCTGCCCCCACCCATCTCCCCTCTGTTCCTCTGATGTCTCCAGCCCCTGTCCAGCCCCACCCTTTCCTGAAAGAGGAAGAGGGTAGACAAAGGAGAGGAAGCCCCCATGGCCAGAGCAACTCCAGTCTCCCTCCGCCCCATGCGGGGCTCACCTCCATGTGTCACCCCACCATTTGTTTTGAGACTGAGGCCCAGAGGAGTCAGAGTCTTCCTCAGGGACACTGGCCAGCAGCCAAGGCCCTGCTGACACCCTAGGAAGGACCCGGGCTCCCTTGTCCAGTCACACCTGGTATACACACTGCAGAACAGCCCCGACCCACCTGCCCCTGTTCACTCAGTACCCACTGTGGCTTCACTCACCGTCAGGAGGTGTCAGAGGCACTGGGGTGAAGTGGGTTCCGGGTTTGTCTGGAAAAAACACAAACGTCTGAGTTAGGCATCTCTGAGCAGAGCCTTTGGCATGGCATCTGTCTGTCCACTTATCCCTTCCCTCCCTGCCCCTGTGACAGGGACCCAGGCCGGGGAGGCCGAGGTGTCCAGCCCAGGCTCTCACAGGCCAGCAGAGGCCTTGGGAGCACAAAGACAGAGGTGCCCACTTTTCCTCTGCCCCTTAGCTGCGTGTCATCTGTCAGGTGGAGCCCCAGTGGCAAGAAGCCAAGCAGCCACCTGCTTCCCCAGATGAGCCCAGGCCCTGCCCTCCCTGCTCCCCACTCCCAGCGCGCCCGTCTCCTTCCCAGCTTCCACAGAAAATTATTTCTGCAGCTCAGGATGAGGTTCAGCCCCACCTGGAGCCCCAAAACAGGTCTCAGGGGTCCAGAGCGACCCATGTGGGCCATGTCATGACCCTGGGCTGTGACACCGCCTGCCCCGTGACCCCTGGCAGCTGAGGTGGGGGGCTTGGCCAGCAGAAGCAGGGCCACCTGGGCCACGCCCAGCGCCCACATACAGTTGTTGAGGAAGAGCAGCACGGCGAAGCCCAGCGTGGAGGTGGCCAGCAGGATCAAGCAGACGTTGCAGGGGATCATGAAGTACCGCACCAGCAGGGAGGCGCCCGGCTGTGGCCCGGGGCCTCGCTCCAGAGGCAGCGGAGGCATGGCCTGCGCTCTGGCCCCTCTCGGGGCGCGGGGGTCCTTACGGAGCACCCTTAGGCCTCTTCAGGGCTCCGCCCCCCATGCTGGGCCCACTGGGACAGCAGCCAGCAGCTGTGCTCTCAAGAGTTCACCCAGTCACCGCCTGGGGGGCGCCCGGCCCTCCCAGTCCCGCAGGCTCATCATGGGAGGTGTGCAGAACTCTTTCCCCGAGTGGCAATCCCAAACATGGGCGCAGAGGCAGGCAGAGGGTGAAGGGCCAAGGCCACCCCTGCCGCCACAACCCTCCTGCCGCCAGCCGGCGCTGTCTTCCGGAGCCCCGGGAGCCCGCGCTGGAGAGGCTGTGGGGACCCGGGGGCGCGGGGCCTGGCTGCTCGCGCTTGGCAGAAGCGGGAGCGCGATGGCAGCAGCGGGAGGAGCGACGGAGCGTCGGAGAGAATAAAGAGCCGGCCGCGGAGGCGCCCGCCCGCCTCCGTCAGCCAGCAGCTCCCCGCGCCCGCGCGGGCTGGGGCGGTGAGTGAGGGGCGCGGGGCGCCTCGGAGGGAGGGCGCGGAGCAGAGACAAAGGAAGGCGCCTCGGGGGACCCGGCGTCCGCGGGGAGCCGCAGCTCGGAGCAAAGAGGATGGGGCGGATGCGGGTGAGGACGGGAGCCGCAGGAGAGGGAAGGAGGACAGTGCTGGGGAGGGATACAGGCTGGGGCGACGTGCTGGAGAAAAGGCAGGGGCCAAGGGAGCGGCCGGGGTGGGGCAGGGGGGCGGGGGGAGGGGCCAACGGAGCTGCTGGTTAGTAGAGGCAGGGGCGGGGTTGGGGGGGCCCGCGCTGGTGTTGGAAACGCGCAGGGGCCAAGGTAGGGGCTGAGGAGGGGCGAGAGCATGGGGGAGAGGACCAGGTGTTGGGATGTGGAGCAAGAGTTGGGGCTGGAGACAAGGCAGGTGCTGGGCCCAGGATGATGGGGGGAGTAAGGAACTGTGGCAGGGGCAGGGGGTCGGGCCAGGTGGGAGGGGCGGGAGGGGGGCTGCAGTGAGGGCACAGGCTGGGCGGGTCCTCTCCTCCTCTCACCCTTTGCAAGCTGGACTCCTGCCCGGTAGGGATATGAGATTAATTAAGGTCACCACGGGGGACCCCATTCTGGGGTTCAGTCTGTGTGTGCTGTGCATGTGCCTGCCAGTGTTTCTGCTCCTGCTGGCTCCGCCCTAGCATGGGGGTGGGGGTTCGCCAAGGGATGGATGCAAGGTCCTCAGATGAGGTACAAGCTGGAGATGGGGTAACAGGTCCAGGAATCGCGTCGCCCACCCCTCCCCTAGTTATTGACAGCAATACCTCAAACCACCCAACTCACTTGGAGAGAAAAACATGCAAATGAGTTCTATGCAAATAAGCCATATGCAAATAGCTGTCAGAATTCAGGGGACTTCTGACAGCCTGGAGGGGCCTCCCCAAGGCAATTTGGGGCCAAGTCACAGCAGGGCAGAAGGGGAAATTTGGGGTCACGACCCACCCGCACTCCTGTCCTGTAATCAGGCATCTCCACACCTGCCCCTTGAGGTTGCCCATTTCCCTGGCCTCTGCCAGGAGATGGTTGAGTCCCCAGCTCCCTGCAAGCTTGGGGGCCCCATGGGCACACGGCCCAGACCATCCCCACAATCCCCACCAGTCACATACACCCCCTGGCCCTCAGGATCCCAGCATCCCTCCCCAGTTCCTGCTCACACCCTGCTCTGTGCCCTTTCCCCCACAGGAGTTCTCTTCTCCTCTGGGCCAAGCTGCAGCCTGCAGGGACCCAGGTCTCCTCCCCACAGCACTAGTGAGTCTTCACCCCAGCTGAAGTCACACTACCAGTCCCCTCACATCACACTTGGCTACCCCGACAAGTACACATAGTGCCACACACGCTGGCCATGCCCTGGCATCTGCTGTCAGCTGGATCCCTTTACAGCCAATCTGCTACTGCCTCAGCCACCAGTGCCACCCTGTGGTCACTCGAATGCCTCGTCTCGGTCCATCGGGGAAAGAAGTACTGACCACCCCTCTTGTCCTGGGCCGAGGTCTGCAGGGATCCTCTGCTCTGTCCTTGAATGAGCCCTTCCTGGGGCCCTAGGACCCTGTGCTCACTGCATACTGGCCAGAAATGGCCCTTCCCCTACTTGGCCTCCAGCTGGACCTTCCCCAAGGCCCCTCCATCCCACAAGTATCCAGCTATTACTCCCAACCTGCCCACTTCCTCCCGGTCAGGCAGTTTCCTCCAAAAGCTCCCCTACCCTGCCACTGCAGTCCGGGCAGCCTCCTCGCACCCAGCACCCTACCAGCCACTTCCTCCTGCTCACACTCTTTTCCATCCCATGGCCAGGCATGGAACACCACACCCCACATAGGAGCTCTATCTCTTGTGGCTCCAAATCCACTGTTCTAATGAAACTTTGCAGGAAAATCCAAAATAACCTGGGGTCCCGCACCCTACCCCTCCATCCTCCAGAGTCCAGGGCAGTAATCCATCAAACCACTTGGAGGCTCCACCCCTTGGCTGGTCTCACTCTCTTCAGGGGAACCCTGTGACCCTCTCTGGACCTTGGCACTGCCCAAAGCAGACCAATAGTGTCCCCATGGTGCTGGCTCCTTCAGCACACAGCGCAGGCTGTGTTTTTATCTCCCAGGGCAGGGCTTGGCTCAGAGCCAAGAAAGCCAAGAGGACTTGGAATGGGGAGCCCAGCGTGGCTCATGCACATTTTCCCATTTGCCCAGCTTAGATAGGGCCCCCCAGAAAGTGCCAGGGAACAAGCCCCAGGCAATGCCCAGCAGGTATGTGCTGCTGTCCGGTGCTGCTGCAGCCCTGGGACATCCCACGTGCCTTGCAGGGATCAGGGTGGGTCCAAGTGGTAGTGGGAGCCCTGGCCAAGTGCTGGCAGGCAAGTGGCCCTGGGAAGTTTGCCCTCCCCCCAGCCAAGACCCTGAGCTCCTCCACTGAGTGGTCCCAACAGACTAGCCTTTCAGTGCCCACACGGGGGCCCTAGCCTGCCCAGGCCAACACTGGGATGGGGCTCAGTGCCCATCGGGCCCAGCTAGGGGGAAGGGGAGTCAGTGTCTGAGCCCCCTGCAGGGACAGGATGCCTTCAAGAGACAAAGAGCCATTGAGGCCCCAGGCCCAGTGGGGGGAGGGGAACCCAGGCTACTGGAGCTATTTTGGGATCTCCAGACAAAATCATTCAGCCTTGACTGGCCCACGCAGGCTCAAGCGGGGAAGGGACAGGATGCTGAGCCAGGAATTAGCCCCTGGTGTCTGGGCTCACACCCCAGCAACATGCAGCCGCACACGTATGCCCACTCCCTAGGTATGGCTGCTCTTCAGGTCGCAGGCAGGGGTGCTGCATGTTCCACCTGCCTGCATACATACCGAACCCCGCCAGGTCACATTCATGCAACACAAAGCTCACCCCTGCACACCGTGTGGACACTTGTGGGCTCTGGCAAGGACCCTCCCAGTACCTCTTGCCCTGAGAATGGGGGATGGGGCCTGAGGAGGGCGGAGAGTCTGGGCCACTGGCTGCCCACTTGCCCATTCTCATGCAGATGACCCCTCCTTTCCTGATGGGCTTGGGCTGGCGGAGTCCCTGAGCCCAGCAGCCGGCCCCTGGCCATCCTCCAGCTCACACCACACATGTGCGCATACCCTCCGACGCCATCTGACCTCTGGCCAGCTGAGGTCGAGGCATGTCTGCCCCTCTGGCCCGAGGATCTCTTCAGGCACTGTTCAGAAGGAAACCCAACTGCCTCAGCAAGAGGGGCACCGGCTGCCCTAGGTCACCCACCCGTGGCACAGGTGTGTGGCTGTGTTGGTGGGAGCAGGCGGTGCCAACCCCATCCTGTGGCCTCCTGGTGCTTGGTCTCAGGCTGTGCTTTCCCCTCCCCCTTGGCCTTCACAGACAATGGGCATTTCACAGCAAGACCTCATTGCTGGGCCCCAGCCAGCTGCCAGGAAGGAAGCAACCTCTGAGGTTTGCCCAGGACCCACTGGTCACCCTGGTGCCTCAGGTAAGGCCTGCAGGTGCCTGGGTCAGACCGGAGGCCCCTTTTCCCACCTTTGTTAGTTTCCTATGCAGGGTTGTGGGATTAAATGAAAATTTTGGGAAGGGGCACAGCAGGGCTGGGTCATGGGGCAGCCAACATGCTTGGGAGGTCCATGTTGTACTGTCCCTTCCCCATTCCTCACTCAGTTGGCCAAGTCCCCCCAGCCCAGGGTCCCTCCTCATCACTAATCAGACAGTCTGTGCCTTGTTGGGCAGCTAAGTGTCCTGTCTGTCCTTGGAGACACTACATTGTGGCAGTTTCAAATGAAGCCCAGATGGCAGTGAAGCCTCTAAGAATGATGCCCACACACAGGTGATGTGATGGCCAGAGCCAGGGCACGCTTGGTTTCAGAGGAAGAAACTCCCACAGAGGAAGCGGCAGGTGTGTGTGGGGAATAGGAGCCCTCGGGTTAGAGCCTCAGGCTGAGGGGGCTGAGGGGAGCTGCACCCTGGGCCTGGGCATCTTACATGATGACCAATGTGCCAGGTGAGCAGGCACCAGAGGAAAACCTGTGATGGAGTTGGGGCCACCCTGCCTCTGTCCCTCCCCTCCCAGGTGGTCCCCAACCCAGCTTAGCAGGGCCCTGCCCATCTTCAGGGGTAAAGAGAACTCCGTGGGGCCGGGGGGCACCTAGGTGTGGTCAGTGTCTGGTGAGTCAGGGACCCTGGTGTCTGCTGAGAACCTGGCTGTGCTGAGTGGTGCCACAGAGGAGCGGTGGACACAATAGCACCAAAGACTGGGCTCCCAGGGGCTTCATGGAGGGGTTGGCCAGTGAAACATCAGAAGGAACAGGACAGAGGAGCTTCTCCCCTGGGGGCAGCCACAGGACCAGCAGGTGAGGCACTCAGGTGGGAGGGGTTAGGGTTGCCCAGGAGCAGATGCTGGTTCCCAAACGTGTTGTCCTACCCTCACCCAGGGGGTAGGGACCACCTGCTGTTCCCTACACTCACCTCCACCTCAACACGCACACCTGGCCTCCCTGGGAAGCCTCCAGAACCCCAGCAGGGCCCTGGGGATGTGGCAGCAGCAGCTTCCAGGTGAGCCCTCAGGAAGGACTCAGGATCTATTGCAGGGCAGTGTATGTGCACAGAGCTGATGCATGAATGAGGACACAGGGCACTGTGCCTCACGCCTGAGCCTCCTGGGCCCCTCAGAAGAGCAGGAGCACATCCTCCTGTACCGGCCAGTCCCTCCAGCCAGTCCAGCTTTGGCACCCATTTCTCCTCGATGTGCTGGGACCTCACATCTGTGGGCACAGGGGCTTCTCCTGGGACCCAGCATGGGGTGGTCTAGAGAAGGGCCTAGAGAAGGGTCTAGAGAAGGTCTAGAGAAGGGAGGGCTCAGGCCCACTTGAGGCCAGTGACAGACGCGTCCTTTCCTGTCTGACTCTGGGGCAGGGGGTGGGGGATCTGTGTCAGCTTCTGGGTCTGGCAGGTGTGTGAGGGGCAGTGACTGGACCTAGAACTCCCTCTTGTCTTCACCACAGCCCACCATGCACACCCTTCATCTCACTCCCAGGGGTAGGTGAATAGCCCTCCAGCAGACAAGGAGCCCAGCTGGACATGGCAGATGGGGACAGACTGCACAGCCAACAGCAAGCAGTGGCCAGGACTCCCATGTGCGTGAGGACAGAGATTGGGGCCTGACCTGTCAGACACAGGCAAACGTGGCTCAGTAGCAGCCCACTGGTCCAATCCCTGAGCACCCTCCTCCCAGCAGAGCCCAGGTAAACAAGGGCAGGGAGAACTGCGGCCTAGCAGGGCCTCTGGGGTAAACGCACCGTCAGGCACATGCACACTCGCATACAAGCATGAAGTCAATGCAGCTGGCAACAGCCCTGCCCTGTGAGGACAGAGCGTCCCCCTCTCAGGCCTCTGCTCCATGAGGGAGTGTGGGGAGGGCCTGGGAGGGCCTTCTTCTTTCCCAGGTCCAGCTGTGAGCAGCCCTGCAGGAGGCCTTCCTCAGAGGAAGTTCTCCAGATCTGTGGCTGGGGAGGGAAGTGGGAGGGGAAGGTCCCTCTCCATGGGAAGCTTGCTGCAGACCTTCACCAGGTCCCCCAGCTCCAGCCACCGCCTGGGGCGCACATGCGCCCCACTCCTGAGCCTCAGGGCAGCCCCAACAGGCAGGGAGTGCAAGGAGCAACACAGAGCCCTCCTCCAGCTGGTCACTGTCCATGGCAGGTCAAGCGCCAGGTGAGCGGGGCTACTGTGGTGACGTTACAGCAGCCCCCAACCCAGCCTGGCCTGCTGGGGCCTCAGTGGCTCTGGGGAGCCCCAGTGTGGAGGAGGCTGCTAGTGCCAGGAAGGCAGGGCAGGAAGGGGGTCCATGCAGGCCTCACCCCAGTTTTGAGGTGAGCGGCTGGATCCACAGTGGAGGACTGGGGAGGGGGCTGTTTGCACAGCTGCCTTCCCCTCTCCTGGGTGATGGGGGTAGGGGACCAGAGTGGCCAGCAGGAGCGCCAGTCACAGATCCCAGACTAAGCTGGGGGCAGGGGAGCCGCTGGGCTCCTGCCCCTGCAGCTTGCCACCAGCCCTCTCACCTATCCCTTTCTCCAACCCCTGTGCTCCCCATACCTCAGCCTGTGGGAGCTGGGGGATAGCCTCGGACCCAGGCCAATGCCCTAAGGAGATAACCTCCAACTTCGCAGGCAGCCACTGTCCTGGATTTCCCACTTTCTGGGTCCCGCAATGTGGGTCCCACACCCAAAAGGTGCTGGGAGGACTCAGGCAAGCCCCAACAAAATTTGCTCTGTCCAGCACCCACTGGGGAAGGCCCATGTAGACACAGGGGAGGGTGGTTTCAAAACATTTTTTCCACCTACAGCTCACAGGGGAGGCGGAGACAGGGCTCTTCTCTGGGAGGGGATGGGGGCATGGGGTGGGTCTGGAAAAAGCCAAGAGCCATTTCCACCAGTTCAATCCTGTCCTCTGCCCTGTCTAAAGGGAAGTCACCCCCGCTGAACTGTTGGTACCCCCACCCATCCCCACGACCAGTCCACTGGTTTCAGCCAGCAAAGCCCACCCCCAGGGGGGCCTCAGAGAGTCCAGGGGAAGCCAAAGACACGTCCACTCCTGCACGGGAAGCTCAGCAAGCTTCCTACGGCAACCGAGGGAGAAGCCCCGCCCCACCTGAACAGGCCCCGCCCTCAGTGTAGGAGGCAGATCCCCGGTGGCGAGCTGCCTCCAGCCCCAACCTGCCTGGGGGTGGAGCCCTCAGGGGCTCTGGGTGGGGCAAGGGCCGAGGAGAACCTGGAGTCTGCAGGGAGAAGCCATTGCCCCCCCCCCCCCCGCCCAGCAGGAGGAATGTGGGGGAGTAGAGGGGACCAGAGACACAGAGGAAGCCAGCCCAGCCCCAAAGGATCGTCCATGGCACCCAGAGGCCTCCCCACTTCCTAGACAGCGTCAGTTCCTAAAGCCTGGTCTGAGGGGGTCAGGCTGCCTATCCACTGCTCTGGGATCCCGGCACTTCTCCAGCCTGCCCCAGGACTGCCCTCTGGAAGGCTCTGGACAGCTGACCTGGCGGGGAGGAAGGGCTCGGGTTCAGACAGAATCTGGCTGACCAGTCTGAGCTGGGGAGTATGGCCGCCCAGACCCCTGGCTTCAGGGCTGGGCAGGGCCAGGCTGGGCAGGCGCCAGGCTCACTCGACCCTGGCCCCCTGCCCTGTCCCTGTGCCAGGCCCCAGTAGGGGGAGACAACACTTCCTTTCTCTGCTCCTGGCGGGGAGGGAGGGCCCAGCCAGGCCTGTGTCCCTCTGGGGGGCTTCAGGGAGGTGCCAGGGTGGGCTCTCTTGAGATGGGATGAGGAGGTTGGTGGGCGCATTAAGGCGGTGCCCAGACCAGCACACGGTGGCTGAGGGCTGCCCCGAGGGCCTCCCTGAGGCTGGAGCGTGGGCTGCTGGAGCAGGCGGCTAGCAGTGAAAGAGGCCAGGACCCTTCCCTGACAAGGCCAGGGGTGGGGGGTCCTCTTCTGGAAGGAGCAGCAGCCTTCCCTGCCCAAAGGTGGCCCCAAGGGAGGGACACATACCTGTCTCAGTCATGCCAGGAATGTGGCTCCCCAGGCAGAGGTTGGGGAGAGGGAGGCTTCCCAGGCTGGGGCGGGGCCCACTGGGGGCAGGGAGTTCCAGGACCAGATTCCCACTCCAGGAGGGACCTGAGGTCTAGGGCAACCCCAGGCTTCACCTGTGCGTCCTGTGGGGATGGGGCCCCTCGAGGCAGAACGGGGATAGGGCCAGAGGGGAGGAGTCAGCACTTGCTTCAGGCCAGCCTTCCACTCATCCCAGGTGAGGACCTGGGTGGGGTCAATGTCCTCCTCTCCTGCAGAACAGCTGGTGTGCCCCTCTTGCACCCCACCCATCTGGGGGGGTGGTTCCCTCTCCAGGAAGGCCTGACCCTCCAGCCTGGCCTCAGCCCTGCTTCTGCCCGGATCCCACAGGCCCTGACCCTGGCCCAGAGCCCAGCCATTCCCCATGGTGCCCTTGTCTGCTTCCTCCTCAGATCCAAGTCATCCGCTCAGAGCTTCCAGGTACCCCAGCCCAGGTTCCTCATTCTGCACCCCTGCCCCACTGGGGGCTTTTCCTCAGCTGCCTGTCCCACCTGCAACCTTTGTCCCTGGGCAGCCACTCCTCTATGGTCCATAGGCCACAAGCTGGCCCCCGAGTGCCAGCCATCCACGGTAGGGGAGGCACGGTACTCCAAGTCACAACCACCAAGGGGGTCTCTCTCCCTGTGGACCCTGCTTCCCAGCTGTCCCTCTGCTCTGCCTGGGCATTCCCAGCATCAAAGGCAGAGCCTAGCAGCAAAGCTGGCTTTGGGGAGGTGCCGCCCAGGGTGACTCTCCTACTCCCTGACCTCTGACCCTGAGGCAAGTCCTCAGTTACTGAGTCACGGACCCTCAAGCTGGACCCACCCAGCTGTAGGGTTAATGATTCCCTCTCTTGATCTTGCAGGGACAAGAGACTGCCAGCCCCTCCTCAGCCCCCGTTCACCTTGAAGCCAGCAGCCCTGTCCATGGCCTTCTGCCTCAGCCCCTGTTCACCGTGAAGCCGGCAGCCCTGGCCATGGCCTTCCCTGCCCCTCCATGCCTGCCATGCCCTCATTTTCCCAGACCACGAGCTTCCAGAGCACGGCCAAGGTCTCTGGTAGCTGCCCAGTGCGATGGCCAAGCTGGGTCCCTGCAGTGAACCCACGCGAAGCATGGTCAAAATCAGAGGACCTAGAGGCAGCCCAAGAGCTGACCACAGTTCGGGAAGAGGCCAGAGGGCTGCCCCCTGCACAGTTCCCCTCAGGCCAGTACGGAGGCCAGGCCCTGAAACAGCCCTCAGGAGCCTAGGCAGCCAAGCAGAAAGGCACCCGGGGAGGCAATGGTTTCCCATTGGCCCAAAGAGCTCATCAGAGGACAGGAAGCCCCGACCCTTGCTGTTGCCCCAGGGAGGAAGTTTCTCTGCCCCTAGCCCTACATCCCTTTCCAGGCAGCCCTGAGGGAACAGACAGGATGTGGGGGAGACAAGCACAGGGTAATCTGCCACATTTCCCTGGCCAAGGGTCCCGGCACCCAGCTGAAGCTGTCGTGAGGCAGCGGGGGAGCCCTGGCTTGTCCTGGGATTCTGGTCACTGCCCAGTAGATGGACGCCTCATGCCACAGAGCTACTCTTCCCAGAAACTGAGGACTTCTGGGCCACACAGGGCAGCCCCTGCCCTCCACGCCTTCTGCCTGGCATCAGAGGTTGGCTCTTGGCTCATACATGTGGGGCAAGGCTAGACAGATGTCTGAACTTCTATAAGGACATGACAGTGGGTGTCATTCACCTGGTCCCAGCTTCTTCCCTAGAAAAGGGCCCTCCAAGGAAGGGTGTGGAGCGCAGTGGGGGTGGGGGAAGAGGAAGCAGAGGACACTAGTGTCTTTGCTGGGCTGCAGCTTGCTTCGGTTCCGGGATGAAGAATTGGCTAACGGCATAGCTTGGGGCTGCTGTGTTACACATGGCTAGAGATGCAGCCAGGAGACCAGGGAGCCAGAACGAGGTCAGACTACAGTCAGGCAGCCAGACTGTCCCTCTGCTCACACTTGTTGCCCCTGTGCCCCTGCCCTGACCGACACTGGCCCCGCATGGCCCCCTCCCACGCACCTTCTACACAGAACTCCACTTCCTCCAGGTTCCGCAGAGTGATCCGCATGAGGCTGGAGTTAAGCATCAGCTCGTTCTTGTGGGCTGGCCACAGGTAGGGGGGTGCTGGGTTCACAAAAAAGATCCTGGTGTCCCCAGTAGACACTTGGTTGTCACAGATGAGGGGGTCTCCGAAGCCACTAATCACCACCTTGTTGCCTCCGTCCAACAGGCTCTCCTGGGCCACCACATCTTTCCCTTTCAAGTATCGCCAGACTCGAACCTGGGGTGGACACAGGAGCAGGTGTCATTGGTCCTTGTCCTATTGGAGGGAGCCAGGCTGGGGACCTGGGCCCATCCCCCTCTCCTGGCCTCAGTTGCTCAGACCAAATGTCAGCAGTAGACCCCAGCCCTGGGCAGAGGTGTGCAGAGGCCTGCGGGTCAGACCCTGGGCAGAGGCTGCGGGCAAGCACCCTTGCTGGATGCCACTGTGCCCGTACACCACACATGAGATGCCTCCCATGACCACATTCCCACCCCAGCCACCCCAACTCCAGAACAGCCCACCACAGCCCAGGCTGCACTGGCCTGGAGTGCCTGCCTTCCACACCCTGTTCTCCCTCACTGACCACTACCTGGGCCACTCTGGGCAAAGCGAGGACCTGCCACCACTGGCGAAGGGGCTTCAGGGCAAGGGGCCAGCGCGGATACTCAAAGCCCTGCAGTGGGCTGACACCCTCCCCCACACCAAGAGGCAGAAGCCCTCTCCTCTGCACAGCAGCCTGCTAGTCTCCAAGTGTGCAGTCGGGACAGCTGGGAACCACAAAGTCAAGTTTGGGCAGCACGAGGCGGCCCCACCCTCAACCTTCTCTTCTTGGGGCCCTGAGGGGACCTGCTCTTGCAGATGCGTCCTGGAGATGAAAGCCTGCAGCCCCCCACCCAGGGTAGTCTCACAGGACAGGGCCACAGAGGCTGGGGTCCCCGACAAGGAGCCCTGGGAAGAGGCTCCTTTCTCAGGAGCCCTGGAGCTTCTGGGATTGGGGGGTGTGAGGGACAATGGGTGGCCTGTCTACCTGCCCAGGCCCTACAGGAGCCTGAGGATGGCAGCATCTGCGGGGACTCCCAGTGGCCTGCAGAGCCTCATCCTCCACTCCCACCCCCCAACACACACAGTAGGGTCCAGCAGGAGATAGCCCAGGCAGGGGAGGGCCTTCAGCTTTTATCACCTCCCCCACCCCAGCCACACCCAGGAGCAGCGGGGAGGAAGTCGGGAAAATCCTGCAGGGACTTGGCAAAGTGCCCCGGCGGTGAGGGGAGGGGGCCCGGTTGGGGGATCTCAGCTGTAGCCCGCACAAGCCACTCTGAAAGAAGCCCCACCCTCCCCATCCCCACAGAGCAGGAACGATCCGATTTCTGGCTAGGTGGTTCGGTAGAGCCAGGAGGAAGACCGGTCCTGGGTCCCCTGAGCTCTCCCAAGCAATTTGTGGGGACCACCCGCGGCACCTACTCCAGGGGACTCCTTCATCCAGCTGAAGTTGAACGGAAGTGCCCCCCTTTGTGGCCAGGGGCACCCTGCTTCTCCCTGGAGCAGGACAGAGCACCTGCCCCTGCCCCCCAAGCACAGGAGACTCAGCCACCGCCCCGCCCACCTCTCTGCTCCTGCCCCCACATCCAGTCACTGCAGCACCCCCGCTGGCTCCCCGGGCTGGGAATTAAGCAGTGCATCCCTGTCTCTACTGACCACCCCTCCCACCCTGGTAAAGGTCTCTGGGGAGGGAGATACAGCAGTGACAACAGGCCTAGCCCCCGGCCCCACCAGCACAGAGCGTCACCTCCCGGTCCCGAAGTCCTCCCTGGGGGGAGGTGCACTTGTTTCCGACCAGGGATTAAGCTTTGGGTGGAGAGGGGGCAGCCACCACCGTGTCTCAGGTCAGAGCACCGCAGACGGGACCGCAGCGGGCCCGCAGCGGCCCCGCAGCGGCCCCGTAGGAACTTTCCCCCCGCCTTGCTCGAGTTTTCCGGGACCGGGTGCCCCACCCGGAGGCTTGGCGGTAGCCAAGGGAGCGCGAGTGGGGGCTTCAGAGTGCTCAGGGGTCGTTCCCACGGCTCGGGGCGGGGGTCCCAGCAGGACGGCCGGCACACAAGCGAAGGGCCGGGGATTCGGGGCTGGGATCACCAAGAGAGGCCCGCGGCCCGGCTTCCAGGGGGTGCAGGTCCCGGGGGTCCTGTTGGGGCCCACCTTGCATGAGTATGTGTGCTGCACCGGGTCCACGTTGAGGATCTCCTCCACCGTGCCGGTGAGCACCACGTTAGCCTCTTCCTCGCGCCGCTCCAGCGCGCGCTCCGGGCACGTCCCGCCGGCGCCGTGCAGGGTGCGCGCGGCCACCACCAGCAGCAACAGCAGTGGCCGCAGCGGGGCCAGAGTGGACGGCCTCAGGCTGGCCATGGCGCAGCCGAGGACGGCGTAAGGCGGCCGGGAGAGCGCGCGGGCCGGGCCGCGCCAGGGACGGGACTGGACAAGACGGGACGCAGCTCCCGGGAGGCGGTAGGAGCGCGGGCGGCGCGGGGGCGGGGTGGAGGCGGGACCCGGGCAGCACCGCCCCCTCCCCCAAGGGGGCCCCGCCCGCCCCGCGCCCTGCGACCCGCGCCGGCCGCGAACAAAGCGCCGGGACAGCGGCGCCGGGCGGAGGCCAGGGGGCGGGAGCGCCGGGCTGGGTGGGTGGTGGACCGGTCGTGGGGGAGGGGACGGGCGGGGCGGGCCCGGGCTCTCTCGCCATGGTGCACCCATGCGGACGCACCCCTCACCCCTGCCCAGGAAATGCGGCTGAAATCGGGTTAATGCATAATCTAGAGGCGACGTGACCGGACTTCCAAGGCGCTCGCGGCGGCGCCGAGGTCGGTTGTGGCGGGGCACCCTGGTCTCAAGAGGGGCTGCTCAAGCCCGGACCCGCCGTTGCTTGGGCCTGCAGGCCGTCCGCTTCCCGGACCGAGGAGCGCAGCCCTTCCCGCTAGGACAGCGGACCTCGCTTGCATTCCCAGGACCCCAACCAGTCCTGTGGCGGAGGCGGCCTCGGCAACCGCGCCCCCAGCCGGCGGGCCTGAGCGCGTGGTGACTGGTTGAGCTGCGCGCAGACCCGCCCACGTCCCCCAGGGCCAAGCAAGACAGCAGGGCGCCCCCTGCCGTCGAGCAGCTGCGGTCTCTGGTCTAGCTGCGGAGCACCCCGCCAAACCCCGCCCATTCTGGATCAGCCCTTCTCCAGTTTGGCCTGGCCAGGCACTGGGGGTAGACTGAGGCCCAGACGGCCAAGATACCGTCCGGTCTAGCTGAAGATCGAGGCGGAGAGAGAGAGACGACACCACTCTGAGTTTTCAGGACGTGGTCTGCTCTGCTCCAGGCCCCAGGCCCCGGAAGGGAAGGCAGCAGAAACTTTCCCAGAGGAGGATCCCGGACCCTCCGACCCTGGCGCGGCTTCAGGAAGTGGCATCAGGTGCTCATACTTGCTGCTGCCTGATGAGGGCCAAGTGGGCGGTCCCAGAAGTGGGGCAGGAGCCCTGCTGTACTCACACCTACACAATGAGTTCTGGCATAGCCAGACCTGGGGGGTCCCCCAGCGAAGATTTGCACCCTGCACACCAGAAAGGGGGCTTCTGGGTCTCCAGCCAAATCCTAAGGCTGAGGTCTGAACGCCCCCCAGAGGTGCGTGTGCTACCGATCTTACCTGCGTCCTAGGCTGTCTCCACCCGGCTCCTGTGACTCGCTGCCTAAGTTAGTACAGGAGGAAGAGACAGAAGGACACATCCGGCAGGAAGAAGGTGAAGCTTGTTCCGATTTAGGTGGACATGCCCTTTTCTGCAAAGTGAGACTCCAATTCCAGGCGTCCCTTGATCTGCTGGCAGTGGCCTCTTCATTAGGCAGAGCCCTTAAGGAAGTGCACCCGCTGGCCACCCAGGCGCTTTTCAGCAGCTGGCCCCATAGTGATGTAGTGGTCAGGCCTTGTCCCCTCCCCTCCCTGGACCCGTGCAGGCTGGACAGGACAGGGTGGTAGGTCCCAGCCCTCTGCTGTGTATGGGCCTCCTTCACAACCCACCTAGGCAGGCCCGAGGACCCACCCGTCCTGCATTGGGGGCTCTGGGGATAGGCTGGTCCCATTGGGAGCCTTGTCCTGTGGCCTATGGGACCTGACCTGTTCCATCACTGACCCAGATGTGGGGCTGGGGGCCTGTTGTGCAGGGGCTGCCTGTGGATCAACCTGGCTAGGAGGGGTCCCAGCAAGTGTGTCTTTTTATCTAGAAGTGAATTCTCCAAGGGGTGTGGGAGGGGGAGGGTCTGCTGGGCTCTAACTGCGGCACCCCTGGCCTGATCACCATAGATGCGCCTGGGTTCTCTCACTTGGCCTCCTTTGACCTCATCAGCAGTGGTGCTGAGGGGAAGAGTGGCAGATGGGCATTTCTGGGGCAGGACCAGTCGGAGGGGAGACAGGGCTTTTCTTTCCACTGTTTTATTACCAATGTTGGGTCCCAGTGGGGCCCTCAGCTCCCCAGGCCCACCTACCCCCCTCGCAGACGCAAGTTCATGTACACGGTGCACCGTGACCTGAGGCCGTACTCCCCCAGCGGTTTCTGGTCCTCCATGGGCCTCCCCTCGAAGCTCAGCCAGAACAGGTCTTCCCGTACTGCCTCCTGCTGGTACACCTGCCGCTTGAGCTCTGCCACCGTCTGCGTCAGCCGGACCTCGTAGAGGCTGCTGCGGCTCTTGACGTTCCTCACCAGGATGCTCAGGGGGCCGTCGCAGCTCTGCACCACCAGCAGGACTGTGCTGCCGGGGCCCAAGCCCTGGCTGACAAGGGAGACCCTGTCCTGTAGCACCACGCCACTTGGGTGGGCCAGGCGCTGCTGGAAGGCCGGCACGCCTGTCTTCTGGGATATCTGCCTCTTCAGGTCTGAAACCATCATGGAGTCACTCAGGGACACCAGGAACTCCTCACCCCCCAGCATCTTCACCTTTAGGTCCCGACCCTGCAAACACGGCATAGGCTGAGACTCCTCTAGCGCCACTTCTGGGACCCCTCCATGCAAAGCACTGACCACAGAGCTGGCTCCTGAGCCTGGGGGTGCCATTCCCTCCTGTCCGCCCTCTTCTCCATCAAGGGAGACCCAGAGGAGTGCAGAATGGCCAGCCTCCCACAGCAATCACGTCTCCTCCCTTCACCCACCAAGACACCCCTCTGGACTCAGGCCCAGGGGATCCAGGGCTGGTGGTTGCATGGATGTGAAACGCAGCCCATCCCCTAGCACTGGGGACTCCCAAGCTCTGAGCAGTTCAGTTCTCCTCCCACACAGTGATTGTCCTGCCTCTGGAAGATCCAGCCAATGGGAGGGAGAACACTGACTGACTGAAACAGAGCCCCCCTGCCCCTGCCCCTGCCCCCAAATCAACCTCACCATGGCTGCGGTCTCTAGCACCAGGTCCTGTGAAGGCACTGAGGAGTTTGGTAAGTCTCAGCTCCCAGCTGCCCTGCAGCCTGCTCTGGGGCTCAGCCCATTTAAGAGTGTCAGCTGTGCACGTCAAGGGGCGGAGTCTCCCTGGAGCCTGCACCTTACCAAGCTGCCTTCTGTTTCAGTTTCCTTTTCCCAAGGCACACCTCGAGAGAGAGTGGAAGAAACAAAACAGAATGGTAAAGTGATGAGGACCCACAGAGGGGGAGGGATAGACTCAAAGGAATGTCAGGGCCAGGATAGCCCCCAAGGCTGCAACTAGGATTGTGTGTTCAGAAACTCCCTAAATACTTAGCACTTCGGGTCCTTTATACAAGATGCACAGAAGTCAGAACATGAACTGGGAACTGAAAACTCATTTTCCATTTGCCAGTTAGTAAATCAGTTAACTTGGAAAATGTCATCATGTTTAATTCAGAAACAGCATAAAATAATGACAGCCCAAACTGCCCAAGACAATCACCATTGGTTTAAGACAATATGATTTATTATTATTATTTTGGTGGTACTGGGGGGTTGAACCCAGGGCCATACAGGTTTTGCAAGCACTCTACCACTGAGCTGCACCCCTAGCCCATTTTTTACATTTCGCCTTGAGACAGGGTCTTGCTAAGTTACTCAGGCTACCTCTGGCCTCAAACTCGCAATCCTCCTGCCTCCGCCTCCTAAGTCGCTGAGATTACAGGAGTGTGCCACCTTGCCAGGCTAGCACAGTACTTATGAAATTTTTGTCATTTTTTTCTGGGTGTGGTGGCACATGCATGTAGTCTCAGTGACACTGGAGACAGAGGATGGCAAGTTCGAGGTCAGGGGCGCCCTGCATAACTTAGTGAGACCCTGTCTCAAGATACAAAATTAAAAAGGGACTGGGAATGCAGCTCAGTGGTAGAACATTTGCAAAGCATGCACAAGGCCCTGGGTTCAACCCCCTAAAACCATAAGCCTGGAGAAAAATTGTGTGATTGCTGGTAGGAGGCACCCTATGCCCTAGAACACTTTGTTAAGACCTTATTGCTTATACAGTTAAGGAGACATTGAGCCACATTGATTTGCTTTGTTGTTGTTTGTTTTTTTTTGAAACAGTGCCTCACTATGTAGCCCAGGCTGATCTTGAAATTGTGATCCTCCTGCCTCAGCCTCCTGGAGTGCTGGAATTACAGACATGGGCCACCACACTTAGCTCAGGTTGTTTTTTAATGAGAGAAATATATCTTCTTTTCTTTTTCATTTTCTTTTTTCCTTTTTTTTTTTAATGGTACTGAGGGTTAAACCTAGGGCTTTATGTGTGCTTTGCAAGTACTTTACCACCGAGATGCACTCCCAGCCCATTTTTTTACTTTTTTTTTTTTTTTTTTTCAGTACTAGGGGTTAAATCCAGGGCCTCGAGCCTGCATGCTCTGCAAATGCTGGACCACTGAGCTGTGCCCCCAGCCCATTTTTTTTACTTTATTTGAGACAGGGTCTCTCTAAATTACACAGACTGCCTCTGGTCTCGAACTTGCAATCCTCCTGCCTCTGCCTCCTGAGCCGCTAGGATTACAGGCGTGCGCCACCGCGCCCGGCAGCCATTTTTTTTACTTTTTATTTTAAGACAGGGTCTCACTAAGTTATGCAGGTTGGATGTATCTTATTTTCTACAGCAATAAACTCACAGACACTATGAATAAAGTGAAAAGATAATCTACAGAGTGGGAGAAAATATTTACAAATCATATATCTGATAAGGGTAAAGTTAGTACTCAGGATATATTTTAAAAATCTCTTACAAGCTGGGCACTGTGGCGTCTTCCTGTAATCCCAGCTGCTTAGGAGGATGAGGCAGGGAGATCTTGAGGTAGACTGCACAAATTAGTATGACCCTATCTCAAAAATGAAAAAGGAGCTGAGGGTGTGGCTCAGTGTTAGGGCACTTGCCTAGCATGCATGAGGCCCTAGGTTCAATCCCAAGTACTGGGGGAAAAAAAAAAACCAACAAAACAGACAAACAAAAACCTCTTACAACCCAAGAGCAGAAAGGCAAACAACTTAATTGAATAATAGGCTGGGCTGGAGAAGTAGCTTAGGGGTAGAGCCAAGCACACACACACAAAATAAGGGCAAAATATTTGAATAGATGTTTTTGATGGTTGCTACCTTCGCTTGAAGGGCTGGGATTTAGCTCAGTTGGTAGAGCGCTGCGCTGCAGTCTCTGAGGTCCCGAGTTCAATTCCCAGCACCGCAAAAATGGGAGAGGGACCTGGCAATCCATTCCCAAGGCAATCCCAAAACAATCAGCCATTGAAAACCCTATGAGGGTAGCTATGAGTCGGATACCGACTCAATGGCACCTAACAACAACCTTGACTTGATCAAGAGATGCGTCTGAGATTAGTAAGGCACACCTCCTGGGTGTGTCTGTGAAGTTTCCAGAGAGGATTGACTTGTGGGAGAACAACTGAGGGGCAAAGACCTACCCTGACTTTGGGTTGGGGACCCAGATGGAATAAAAGCAGAAAAGGAGAAAGCCAGTGCTCGCCGCAAGCTCCGTTATTCCTGACAGAATGCGTCTGTTGCTGCCATCACGGGAAGACATGAGACTCCAGCTTCTTAGCCTTCCAAGGCTGACTCACACTAGCTCACACTAGTGACTCTCCATGGAGCTTCCAGGCCTCCAGCCCAGGACTGGAGCAGCATCATTGGTCCCCCTTGTTCTGAAACTTCCAGCTTCTTGCACTGAACAGCTCCTGGGGTCTCTGCCTCTCAGTGTGCAGACAGCTTTGTTGGACTACCCAGCCCCTAATCATGTAAGCAAATTGAGTAAATCTCCTTTTGTAATTTTTTACACATATGTGTATATATGCAAGCATATTCTATTTGTTCTCCTCCTTTAGAAAACCCTGACTAATAAAATGTTTTTCCAAAGAAGATATGCAAATGGCCAACAAGCACATGAACAGATGCTCAACATCATTAGTCATTGTTGTTGTTAGGTGCCGTTGAGTCCGATTCATAGCAACCCTATGCACAGCAGATCAAAACACTTCTCGATTCTGTGCCAGGCACACAATCTTATTTATATTTAAGCCCATTGTTGCAGACACTGTGTCAATCCATATGGTGGAGGTTTTTTTGTTTTTTTTTTTCGTTGACCTGCCTCTCTCCCAAACATGATGTCTTTCTCCAGGCACTGATCTCTTCTGACTACATGTCCAAAATATGTAAGATGCAGTCTGGCCATTCTTGCTTCCAAGGAGCACTCTGGTTGCACTTCTTCTAGAACAGATCTTTTGGTTCTTTTGGCAGTCCATGGTATATTCAATAGACGTCTCCAGCACCAGTCATTAGGAAGATGCAAATTAAAACATGCAATGAGGTATTTATTATCTCACATTGTATGACAATAACAATAATAAAGGAAGCAAGGCGCAGTGGCACATGCCCGTAATCCCAGCAATTTGGGAGGCAGAGACAGGAGAATGGCAAGTTCAAGGTCAGAGGCAGCCTATGTAACTTGTTGTTGTTAGGTGCCATCGAGTCCGTATCCAACTCATAGCGACCCTCATAGCGTTTTCAATGGCTGACTGTTTCGGGATTGCCTTGGGAGTGGATTGCCAGGCCCTTCTCCCATTTTTGTGGTGCTGGGAATTGAACTCTGGACCTCAGAGACTGCAGTGCAGCGCTCTACCAACTGAGCTAAATCCCAGCTTAGTGATTCCCTATTTCAAGATAAAAGATTTTAAAAGTGTCTGCAGGTGCAGCCCAGTGGTAGAGCACTTGAAAAGTATGTGCAAGGCCCTGGGTTAAGCCCTGAAGTACCACTAAATAAATAAATAAATAAAGGCAATGACAAGTATTGGCAGAGAGTTGGAGAAATTGGAATCCTGGCGCATTGCTGTTGGGAATATGAAATGGTGCAGACATTGTGGAGAACAGTCTAATTGAATTATTACGTGACTCAGCAGTTCCACTTCTGAGTATATACTCAAAAGAATTGAAAATCGGTATTCAAATAAATAATTGTATACAAATGTTCACAGCAGCACTATTTATAGCAGGCAAAATGTGGAAGCAACCCCAATGTCCATCAACAGATGACGGACAACCTAAATCTGGTTCATTCATATAACAGACTATCACTCAGGCACAAAACATCATGCTGAGTGAAAGAAGCCAGACCCCAAGGACCATTTATTGTGTGGTTCTGTTTACATGAAATGTCTAGAACAGGGTGTTATGATCTGGACCTTAAATGTCCCCCAAAAGTCCATAGGTTAAGGGCTTGGTTGCCAACCTGTGGCACTGATGGGAGGTGGTGGTACATCTAGGAGGAAGGTTTGTCATTAAGGCGAGACCTTGAGGGAGGTACTGTGACCCTAACCCCTTCCTCTGTGCCTCCTCGCTGCTGTGAGGCAAAGCTTCCTTTACCACCATGATGTGCTGCCTCACCACAGGCTCGGGGTCAACAGGGCCAAGTGCCCATGAAGCGAAACCTTTGAGACAGTGAACCCAAACAAGCTTTCCCCCTTTTAAACTGGTCATCTCAGTATTTTGTCACAGTGGCAGGACGCTGAGTATCATAAATGAGCTCCATAGAGACGGAAAACAGGAGATTGGTGGTTATCAGGCGTCGGGACGGGGAGATGCAAAACTTCTGGATAGAGAGCATCCTTTGGGGCGGTAATGTTTTGAAAGCAAGTGGAGGTGATGTTTAGACAACATTGAAAATATATTAAAAGTCGCACCAAATTACATACTTTAAAATGGTTAAGGTTATGTTACATGAATTTCACCTCAATAACAACCAAAACTGAAAATAAAAAGCCTTCCTACTGTTCTAACCTCCTCATTCCCCTAACGGTGTATAGAAGCATTTTTCTGTGTTAATAGATATGGTAGACAAGTTGTTTCAGCAGCTGCTTCCATTTACTTAAGTTCCCCATCTACTGTAGTGTAGTGTGTAATTTAGTTAGCCTATCTCATGTTGTAGAATATTTAGGTTGTTGTCAATTTTTTGCTATGATGAATAGCACAAAGCAAAGTTAGCTAAAGCTAAATAATAAATTCAGCCACTATGAATAGCAGAGAAGCATTGACAATAGTGTTTCGTCTGTTGTACACAGGGTTGTTATGTCTCTGACACCGAGTCAATGGCACCTAACAACAACAATAAATAAATAAAATAAGTAAAATTTAAATAAGTTAATAAATATTTTCTTTGTTTTGCAGTGATGGGGCCTGAACCCAGGGCCATGCTCATGCTAGGCAACACTCTACCACTGAACTACACTCCCAGCCCTTTAAAAAATTTTAATTTTAATTTAATTTTCATTTTGCCCAGGCTAGCCTTGAACTCATGATCCTCCTGCCTCAGCCTCTCGAGTAGCTGGGATCATAGGCATGTGCCATCATGCCTGTATGTGCAAATAGACATAAATTTCTAACCTGCAAAGTAAAAGAGTGAAAAAACAGAGTGTTATGAGTATGAATTATGATCTTTCCTATCCCCTGCAAAATTTCATGGTCACTAAAATTGTTAGCATGTAAAAACATTCAAGAGATTTTCAGTTTCTTTCTTTGCTTTATTTAAGATCATGCCTGACTCTTTCCTTGCATAAAATTGGTATTGTGGAAAGAAAACCACAAACATGTTAAAACAAGCACAAAAGTGAAAATTCACCTCTGCCTTCCCGATGACTGGGATCAACATGGAATGTCTCCCGACTCTTCATGCTCACCAGATCCTCATTTTCTTTCAGTTACTTCATCCCGTCTCCAGCACGTCTTCCTGCTCTTTACAGGGTCAGTAAACACAAAGGCATCAAGGTAGCAAACTGTCAAACTGGACCAGGAACAAAGCACCACAAACAGGCTTACAAAAGGCAGAAATTTACTCTCTCAGAGTCCTGCAGACCAAAATCCAGGTGGACTAAATGACCAGGATTTTGAGGCTGATCAAAAAACCAAACCAAACCTGGCTTTATGTGGCTTTCAGAGGATGAGACTCATCTGAGGCATGAGAACATAGGAGGCTGGAAAGTAAACAAATGGGCTGAGTGTGAGGGCTCAGGCCTGTAATCCCAGCAATTTGGGAGCCTGAGGCAGGAGAATCGCAGGTTCAAGGCCAGGGGCACCTTGTATAATTTGGCAAGACCTTGCCTCAAGATAAAAAAATAAATAAAATAAAAATGGGCTGGGGGTTTAGCCTGTGGTAGGGCACTTGCAAAGTATGTGCGAGGCCCTAGGTCCAACCCCCAAGTACTGAGAAAAGAAAAGCAAACAAATGGGAAGAAGCAGACTGCCAGATAGTAAGTAAAAGGAGGCAAATGTGGCCATGGGAAGTTTCACGAAGGTATTCACAGGAAATCTTGAGGCAAAGCATTACTAGAGGTGTAGGAGTTCACATAACAATAAAAGGTTGCCTGGCACAGTGGCACACGCCTGTAATCCCAGCGGCTGAAGAGGCAGAGGCAGGAGGATAGCAAGTTCGAGACCAGAGGCAGTCTGCATAATTCAGCAAGGCTCTGTCCCAAAGAGTAAAAAAAAAAAAAAAAAAAAAAGTTCTGGGGGTGCAGCTCAGTGGTCCAGCAGTTGCAGAGCATGCAAGCGCAAGGCCCTGGGTTCAAACCCCAGTACCACTAAATGAATAAAGAAAGAAAGAAAGAAAAGGTTGAATTCACTGGTAAAATAATTTTAATCTGGGGTACTGGGGTGTAGCTATATGGCAGAGCACTAGCCTAGCATATGTGAGGACCTGAGTTTCATCCTCAGCACTGCAAAAATGAATAGATAAATAAATAATAAAAGTAAACAAATATAAATTTAAGTTTTGGGCACGTAGTAACATACCACAGTACATATTGGCCACGAACCTTCATGTTGTATTTATGAACATAGAAAGTTACAACAGTCAGTTGCAAAGAGGCCTTTGGTTAATCTTTGTTTTCATTTGCAAACCAACTTAAATGTCTTTAAAACTTTTAAAAAACATCTATAACATTTCATAGTATTGACTCTTTTTCTTTTTCTTTTGCAGTACCAGGGGGTTGAATCCAGGGCTTTGTGCATGTTAGGCAAGTGTCCTAACACTGAACTGCACCCCAAGACCCTTTTTTATTTTTTATTTTGAGACAGGGTCTTACTAAATTGCACATGCTTCTCTGGCCTTGAACTCTCGGTCCTCCTGCTTCCACCTCCCAAGTAGTTGGTATTATAGGCATACGCCATGATGCCTGCCAAGACCTTTTATTTTTTATGTTTTTGTGATGCTAGGGATGGAACACGCACTCTGCCTCAGACACATCACAGCCCACTGGACTGTTTCTAAGGCCTCCAACTATGCAGCAACAAGAACCTTCCTGAGGACAGTCCTCCCCACTCCATCTATCGGCCATCCAGGCCACCTCTGCCATTACCTGGGCTGCTGTGTACAGGTCCTGGTGGCCCAGCTCCCCTTCTTCCCTACAGTATGTTCTTGACCCAGACAAAACCATTGAAAGTCAGTATTCAAATAAATAATTGTATACAAATGTTCATAGTAGCACTATTTATAACAGGCAAAAGGTGGAAATAACCCCAACATCCATCAACAGATGAACGGACAACCTAAATGTGGTTCATTCTTATAACAGACTATCACTCAGGCACAAAACATCATGCTGAGTGAAAGAAGCCAGACCCCAAGTCCGTCCCTGTGGCCCTTAGAGACAGCTGAGCGTGGGCTGGCTATACCACAGGCTCCACCTCTCTGCTTTTCCTTGTCCTCTGTTCTCTCCTCCTCCCAACCATGCTCCATCCCCAGGCCCTTGGCTCCCACACACCAGCCTCCTCCTGGCTGTGCTCAACCCCCAGGCACCCGTCTGCCAGGCCCTGCACATCCTTTCCATCTTCCTGGCTTCCTGGAACTCTCTGGCCCTCTCCTTGTACCCACAAGCCTCTCTTCCTTCGTCTACTTCAAGTCTTTCCTGAAATCACCCTTGGGCAAGACCTTGGGGGGCCACTCCTCGTGGGCTGTGTTCCTCCCCTCTGCACTTACCACCTTCTCATAGCTATGTAACTTTGCTGCTGTCCCTCTTTCTGGAATATTCATTACTGCACCTGCCCATTGATGGTGAATGAATGAATCTTCCTATCTTTAATTGTACTGAACATAAAAATCTCCTAGATCTTCAGTCTTCAAACATTCTGACTTAATAAATCAATAGCATTGTCATATACTTCTGCTGAAATTATAAGCCTAAATATTGTATCGACTATGAATTTGAATTTAGAATCTCAAGGCTAATTTGATTTGACATTCCAAAGTGTGAACACTATGAATCAGGTTTTCTTTTTGAACTTTAATGACATATAAAAACCTTCATCTACTTGATGTACAATTCAGTGAGTGACATGGCACCACCTGGGACACCATCACCACCCACAGGGATCTGTTTTGGCCTAATCGTCATTTTACCTAATTCCAGCTCACATTTCTTGCCTGCTAAAGAGCAGTCCTACCTCCGCAAGGAGCTGGTGTATTTCTTGGGTGGGTGAGCCTCTGTGGGGCCCAAAACTTGACCCAGATGTGGATGAACTGTGTCCCCTGCACCCCGAGGGGCACTGAGCCTCCCTTGCAATGGCTGCACAGGGATCTGACCTCAGTGAGGTGTTTATCTCGAAGCCCAGTGACTCCTTAATGTGAATCTGTCAGCCTCACATCTGGATTACTTTCCTGTCTACCTACTGGGTTGATCACAACTCCCAAGGCCACCGTCCTGGAGGGCATCAGCCTGGTTTGTGGTACCTGATCCCCAGTAGACTTTGTGGCTCTTGGTCATAGCTCAAACGTCACCATGATGCCAGAGCTGGGAGCACCTGGCCCACTAGGCAGCACAGGCTGGGCCTCCCTTAGGCTCCCCTGCTCTGGTGAACCACAGCTGCTGAGAGTGCAGTGCAGAGCTTGCCATTCTGTGGATGATGACCACGAAGGGTGTCAGCAGAGACCAGGTGGGATCCCCAGGCTGGTGGACTGAACAGCAGACCTTCCTCTCCATATTCTCTTGAGGGTTAGCCCATCTACCTGCCAGGGGTCCAGGAAGGCTAAGTAGCTGCCCTCAATTTGTGCATGGCCTCACAGACCTGGATCCCCTAGCTTCTTGTGCAGGACCCTTGCCGCCCACTCGGCCAGTACATTCTGCCTCAGATACAGTCACCATAATGGGCTTCTTGGGCAAGGAGGGCCCAGCACTAGAGATAGGGAAAAATGGAGGTCTCACTGCACAGCAGGCCCAGTGGGCCATTCAAAATCATCTGGGGTCTGATTCTTGCCAAACCAGACCCTGTACTAGGAGTCTGGTCCTCAGGTGATGTCTGCAAAGAGGCGCAGAGGAGGAAGGCAGGCCCAAGTTCAAGGGGCTGCTGTTCTAGTCTTGGGAAGGCAGTAAGCAGGGTAAGGAATGGGGCCAGAGCATAGGGAAAGGGACAAGTTCCAATCCATAGGACCTGGTGAGGGAGAAGAAGGAGCCACACATCTGTTGGGAGCAGGAAGAGACTCAGCAGGCCCAGAAGCCACATGTGCTGCATGGACGCCTGGCCCCACACGACTTCAGCAAGCTCTGTATTAGGATCGCTTGGTAGGTAGACCCCAGCCTGTCTTCTGACTTTACACCCACATGCGGAGGCCTGGTGTATGGGGCGTTGCCATAGGCAGCTGGGGCTTGGCCTGTGACAAAGCCAAGCTCCCTAACTTCCCTTGTCATAAGTGACACTTCCAGCAATGCCGCTCCAGTCCTCCGGCTTGTGGACACTGAGAGACCTACTCCTGCTCTGAGAAGACAAAGCAGAGAAAGCACCAAGCCACCCTGTGAAGGGAGGAGCGGGCTGGGGTGGGGAGGGAGTGGGCAGCAGGATGGATCAGCCTCTCTCACGCTGGGTCAGGTTTGCTCTCTCTAGGCACGAGGAAGGATTTGTCCTGGACGAAATGCTAGTGACTATATCAGAGAAAAGGGCCTGGAGTCCAAGCTGTATCCCATCATCTCATTTCTCCAGGCGAGCTGAGCCTGGAGGGGCCCAAGGGGAGGGAAGCCTTGGGCTTCAAAGTTTGGAGTGCGAGGCCTCCACTGCTGTGTGGAGGGGAGGAGGCCACAGCCCCGGTGTTGAGAGGGATCACTCCAGTCTTGGAGGTCATAAACAGAAGGCTTCTTGTCCCTGAAAGCCCTCGAGAGGCATGTCCGACGGTGCTGTGTGGACCACTGCAAAGCCCTGGCTCCCACATCACAATTCAAGGCAGTGGAGACGTCTGTGGGAGCAGATGCACACAAGGATCCTATCCTGTGGAGATGATGGCCTCCTTGTCCTGCGAAGTGTCCACAGTCTCATCCCCACAGCCCTGTCCCCTCTGTGCCTATAGAGACTTTGCCCTTGTACCTGCTGGGTTCCTTGTGTATGAGCAGAACACTCCAATGACATTACTCTCTCAGTATAAAAGTTTGGCTTTGACCTTGAAAATCACATTTTGGTGTCCGATACTACAGGGTACTGTTGCCTCCTAGATTTTGGGGAAGGACGGTGTCATTGTCTGGCTGTTGGTGATTCATCTATCATTCACACACGCAGAACTCACACTCCAGTGCCAGGGTGGATGATGTGGAAGAGAGCTACAGAAGCCACAAGCAGTCAGGAATCAGTACAAACAGGGGGATGGGGTGGGGGAGGGTGCTGTGACCCCCTGATGTGGCAGGAGAGGAGACACCCAGAGTGGCCACACTTGGATGACTTAAGTAAGGAGGGGTGCCCCAGAGATGGGGTGGCATGGAAAGTGTGGCTGCCAACTCAAAGCCCCAGGATTAGCCCAAGGGACATCCTGGTGACCGGGATAAGTGGTCCCAGAAGAGCGTTCATGGAGTCTGGGGCAGGTTCTTAGCTGGGATGATTCTGGTGACAGAGGAGGACAGGGACCGGCTTCACCTGGGAAGCCGTTCCTTCAGTGACAGTAGAGAGGCAGCAGGAGCAGGGCAAGTAGGATCAGGACAGGACAAGGGCTTCCCTGATTTGCTAAGATGCGCACAAGACCTGGGAGGGATCTGCATGGAGAGGAGCCTTCCATGTAGAAGAAGGGAGGGTATTTGGGAGAGAGAAGAGGGTGTTGGAGAAAGCCGAGGGTGAGGGAGGGGAGCGAGGGTGTGGGAGAGGGGAGAGGGTGTATGTCGCACAGGCAGAGAAGCCCCAGCATTGCGGCACTGGAGGATGGGGGGCTATGCAAGGGCAAAACACATTCTTGACCTCCCAGCCCAGCATCCTGGGCCCTGCGTCACCTCAGAGCCAGGGAGGGAGGCTGTGGCGAGGGACAAAGTGTTTTAAGGGTTCACTAGGAGCAGGAAGAAGTTGAGTAGCAGTTGAGATGACTCTGGAAACATCCAGCCCCACGAGCGTGAGGTGAAACCAGCAGCAGCATGCAGCGCCCCTCCAACCACTGCTGCTGCGGGATTCCATGTGGGAGATTTTGCTACTCCTGACCTCCATTGTGGACCAGGATCTGTTCTGGCCAGCGGAAGGGTCTGGAAGTTTTGAGGTGTGAGTTCTGGAGCCCAGGCTTCAAGAGACATGGTGCCTCCACTTGTCCCTCCCAGGTTGTTGGCCAGGTCTCATGAGGAAGGCAGTCAGGTTGAGCAGGATCCTGGCCAGTGGCAGAGGCTGGTGGCCTTACAGTGGCAGGTTCAAGTGTCCAGCTTGGTGCCATTATGGCTCCCCTGCTTGAGTGAGGACCCGGGAAACCACTGGCAGCAGCAGAGCCACTCATCTTGAGAAAGTGGGGCATGCAGCTGTTTGCCACAAATACAGTTGGAACTTAGAAAGGTCATGGTGGATGTGTGAAGTGGGAGGGAGGGAGGCGGAAGCACAGCCACCAGGGCTGGCAGGTACGCACTTTTGACAAGGAGAGAAGAAAGGACATTGGCAGGAGGACCCATGCATCTGCGCAGTGCCAAGACTGCAAACCTTGGCCAGGCTGGAGGTGGGCGGAGGGTGGATGAGAGGTGGAGGGTGATCAGAGAGTATGTAAGCCTCAGGTTAGACTTGGAGGACAACAGTCGTTTGAAAGTACCTAGGCTGGGGAGCAAGCGACCAAGCGAGGAACCACTGAGGGAGTGGAAGCCCAGAAGGCTGGGGGAATCACCTGTGTGGATTTTGAAGGTGCTGAGGCTGGGGAATGAGATGGGAGCAGGGAGCAGAATGCCTAGCAGCAGGGATGAGGCTCAAAGCTGGGCTGTTCCGGAAGAGAAGGACCCTGTCTGGAAGTGCCAAGGAGGGGAGCACACCTGCTCCTCCAGGTGCAGCCGTCCAGGAAAGATGGAGCAGACGGGATTAGTGCCACCAACACCGTGGGACAGACTGAGTGGGAGATGTCACTCTGCCCAGATGTAGAGAGGGAAACTTCTCAGCCTTGGAGAGTTGGTCACATCATATTTAGGAGGAAAATGTTGACGCTCAGACCGTGTGGGAGCTGTTGCCTTTGCCTCAGGCATGGGAGCTGCAGTGGAGCCTCCATGACCTGCCTTGGTGGCGCCTGGCTATTCCTCCCATTCCCAGGACCCCTCCGCCATGGTCTTTGTCAGGAATCCAGCAAACACTGCTGATGCCTCTCTCCAGGAGTGAGCCCACCTGGGCCTAGCTTTGGTCACTTGATAGCTTAGATCCCAACTGCCCACTTCCATGCTGCTGCTCCTTGGCACGAATGGAAGGGACAGACCCTGGGGAGTGCCAGGGGAGGCTTGCTGGTTTCTGATGCTTGAAGCCTTGTGCTAGGAGACATGAGGGGCAGAGGTGAACACCATCACTGCTCCAGGACAGAGGCTGGGGGAAGAGGGGACAGGCATGTGGCACTTGCCCTGCCCAGATGAGAGTGCACGAAGTGCTGTCCTGTGGCCAGGTATGAGGGGACTCCCATGGGCTGGAGCCCTGTGTCTGGCCTAGAAGACATCCCAGTTTTCCCACAGTTTCCCTTACATGTGGATTCCACCCATGCCCCCCACCTTATAGCAATCAGTGGGCTCTGGAGATGCCCCAGAAACCACCAGCCATTTGGGACTTAGTCCACTCAGGTCCAAGAGGACATCTGATCTTCATGGTTCCCAAGAGGTGCTTTGTCAGCTTGAGAGGAAGGCTATGAACCACTGAGCCTCTGCAACAGCTGGATACAGGAGAGAATCGCCAAAGGGAGGAACGGCATGCAGAAGGAGGGCCTGTCCCTGGGCTCAGGGCTCCATCCATCCCCACCATTTCAGCTACGAACCTCCAACCTCGTGGTTGATAAATGTCCTCTTTGTGGATCGAGTATTGGAATGTGGCATGCAGGGCTCCACTCTGCCACATCTGGGACCTCAGCTAGGAGGATGTGGTGTGGCCACTCTGCAGTTGTAGCCAGGATCATCTGGGGTCATGTGGAGGTGTCTCGCTTACGTCTGGGGCTGATGCTGGCTGTCAGCTAGGACCTTGTGATATTGTGAAATATGTATTTGATCTTGGCCTCCGTTTCCTGGCATATAAGTCCTAAAATGCTTATGATCCTTAAAGTCATAAGTATCTTTGTATGGTAACAAATCAACTGCTGGCCGGCAGCCTAGGTAGTTTCAGGATGGGGCTGGATACCAGAAAGACCAAGGCAGGGTTGGAGGGTTGAGACTTAAGCCCCAGCCCCACCTCCAGCCTCCAGGGAGTGAGTGGGAAGGGGATGAAGGTTGAGTTGATCACCAATGACCAGTGGTTAATCGATTGTGCTTATGGGAGAAGCCTCCTTTAAAACTCAAAGGACAGGATTTGCAGAGCTTCCAAAGGGCTGAACACGTGGAGGCTCCTGGAGGGCTGTGCCCAGGGAGGGCAGGAAGCCGGTGCCCCTTCCCCACACCCCGCCTCCGGCCTCTCATCTGCACCCTTTGGAATTTCCTTCGTAATTAACCAGCAAACAGGTCTCCCTGAGTTCTGTGAGCCACTTGAAGGAACTAATCGAACCCGAGGAGGGGCTTGTGATTTATAGTCAGTCCGTCAGAAGCACAGGCCACGTCCTGGGGCTTGCGGGTAGCATCACAGTGGGGGCAGCCCTGGGGACTGAGCCCTCAACCTGCGGGACGGGAGGTGACCTCCAGGTGTAGACAGTGTGCGAACTGAATCGAGTTAGAGGGCAGTCATCTGGCCACTGTTGAGTGAGAGTACAGAAGACACTGAGCTTGGCTTTTTCATATCCTCAGGCTTCTGATGGGCCGTTGGTGGAGTGGGTATAAAAGGCCCTATCCTGCGGCCTCTCCATGGGGCCAGAGCATGGTGGCTGGGTTGCAAGCACAGATGTCCCGAGACAGCACAGCGAGTGTGTAGCATCTGTAAAGTCCAGCCTTGGAAGCCATATCTTCCCACTGCCCACTCTTGCTGGTGAAGATCGTCACAGAATTTCATCAGGGACATGTCATCAGGCATGTGGGGTGGGGAGGTGCTGTGCCACCTTTGGAAAACACTATGTGCACACCAGGGAGTCAGCATGCTAACCCTAGTGCAGCCCAGGACCCTCCTTCCCTAGTCAGAGCAAAGGAGCCCCAGGGCCCCCAGGAGCCTTAAAGATCCTGTTAGAATCAAGTCCAGACTTGAGAGTCAGAGAAGGATGAGGTCAGAATCCCAGACAGACGCGGCACACAACGGTGGGGCAAGGTCTGTGGCAGAAACAAGGGAGGCTCACCTTGCTCTGGCCTAGAGAGCCACTGTCTGGGGCTGGGGCTGGGACAGTGGGGCAGGGCAGATGGCACTTCGGGGCAGTGGAAAGATGAGGGCAGGCGCAGTGGCCATAGCTGACATGAATCCAGGGCTCCCTGTGTATTGAGCAGCATTAAAGGTGGGATATCATTTCTCTTCCTGGAGACCCTGGTGGAGATGAGCCATTTCACAGCCCAGGGATGGGTACAGCATAGTAAGGAAGCCCTCTAGCGACCAGTGAGGGACAACCTTCCTCAGGCCTCTCCTTTCCCAGGTGTCTCCTGCATGTCTCGTCTCTGTGAGGGACAGAGGGGGTTTAAGAACCCACTCATACCCCTTGCCAAGGCTCCAGGAGGCCCAGACCCCACTCACGCCCCTTCTCAAGGCTCTGAGGGGTCCAGAGTACACTCAGACTCCTTCCCTAGGCTCCGGGAGGCCCAGACCCCACTCAGATTCCTTCCCTAGGCTCCGGGAGGCCCAGACCCCACTCAAACTCCTTCCCAAGGTAGGGTCCAGGAAACTAGGGAGGACTCAGGAGCCACTCCCTGGAATATCCCCAGCAGGACAGGCCAGTGGCCACGGGGGCATTTGCAGCCTTTTCTTTCAGCTCAGCCACAGGTGAGGGAAAAGGGGCTTTCCGGAGTGGTCCTGGCTACCCTAGCACCAAGGCCCAAGGTGAGGTCTGGCAGGTGAGTGGGGTACCAGCTAGCACTCCTAGGGCTTTCTGCACCAGCAGGGTCACGACTTTGGGCTCTTGCCCAACACTTGGGGCTTCCCAAGTTGCCCCTACACCACACATTTATCTGGACCCAGAGAGGGGAGTGGTCCTTGCCTGGGGGAGTGGTAACCCAGGCTTGCAGACAATCCTGAGGCCCGCACCCTGGTGCAGACTGTGGGGTTGGGCCGCTTCTCTCCACCCCACCTCCAGTGTGAGAGGGACCATGGGGGGACGGCTCAGTGCCAGGATCAGAGAGGGCTTCCTGGAGGGAAGCCTGCTCTCCCTTTGGGTCTAGACTAAGGCAGGACTAGTATTGGCCTTGGAGAAAGAGCTGACTTCTGGGCAGGGACACTGGAACAGGTGTTGGGCAGAGACCACCAGGCAAACAGCGACTTCACACATGGGGCAGATGAGGTGACTCTTCTCAGAATCAGCTGGCTTACTCCCTCACTCACACCAGCCCCTCTGTGGCCCTGCCTGCTCCTGCCACTCTTGCCTAGGCCCCTGTGGCTCCTTTCTGACTTTGGGAATGCCACTGTTTGTATCTGCGGCCTTAAAAGCCACATTCCCCCTGAAGACTCCACTCTGAAGACTTTGGGATCACCCAGTGGAAGGAGGTTTTCTCTGCTCCAGCAACCTAGTTACTTCTGGTACTTTCTGTGGCTTACAAAGGTGTCAAAACAGAAAATGCGAGCTCTCCAAACCGTATACCTTAAGAAGAGATATAACAGAAAAATTTCCTCAAGCTGTGTTTGGGGGCAGGGGTTTAGCTCAGTTGGTAGAGTGCTGCTCTGTGCTCTTTAAAGCCCTGAGTTCTATCCCCAGCACCGCAAAACTGGGAGAAGGATGTGGCAACCCACTCCTGAAAACAATCCCCAAATAACCAGCCATGGAAAACCCTATAAAGGTCGGAATGAATTGACTTGAGGGCATCTAACAACAACAAACAAAGGTGCTGTTATCTCCTGTGTTTGCTGCAGCCTCCTGCACCACACTAGGAGGGGCAGGGTGGTCTCCAGATGCCAGGGCTCACCGTGCCTCAGAAAACCTCCACAGGGTGGGTGCATGCGGGATGGCTGCCAGGCCACAGCATGACAGGGACCCTAAGTACCCTGTCCCTGCAGTGCCCTGCAGTGTAACTCCAAATAAAAATAACAGCAAATATGGAAATAATCACAGCCCTGTTTTCCCCATCCCTTAAACAACAGAGTGCCAGGTGTGGTGGGCACACCTGTAACCCTAGCACTCTAGAGGCTAAGAGGGGAGGATGGATAATGGTTTGAGGCCAGCCTGGTCTACATAGTGAATTCTAGGACAGCCTGGGCTACACAGTGAGTCCTTGCCTAAAAAGTAAATAAATATATTGTTCTCGTGTTTTATGAGCTCTCTCCACTGCCCTGTGGTAATCTAAAGAAACGTGACATCACCAGCCCCAACGTCATCCACCACCTGTTGTCATCACCTTTTGACGTCACCATTTTGCCATCCATTCCATGATGTCCGGCCTGACTGGTGGCATCATTCAATCTGCCTTTTGGTGTCACCCGATACCACTTGCTGACACCCACCAGCCAACCTCTCTCCAGCCTGTAGCTGGTGTCGGCTCATCCTCCCAGCAAACCTTGGTCCGCGTCCCTGTGTCACATGTCCTCTTAAGCGCTGCTCTGCACCAGTGCAGACGGAGTCTGGCTCAGCACGCGCCAGCCCAAGTCGGAGGGCTGGAGCCGGGATGGCAGCAGAGGCAGCCTGTGGGCCAGGCTCGCCACTCCTGGGTACCTGCTCCGGAACTCCTCGAGGAGTCTCCGTTCAGATTTCCTGCGCTACCACAACCTGCGCCCCACTCCCACTCCCACCGGGAGGTGAGCAGCAGCCGCAGCCCGGCCCTCACGCCCCTCGGGGAGCGTGGCGGGACCCGGCGCCCCGCTCGCCTTTGTCGCGGGCTGGGCGGCGGGCGGGGGCGGAGCATGACTGACAGCTGGCGGGGGCGGGGCGCGGGCTGGGCCAGACAGCGCCGGAGGCCGGGCCGCGTATTGGCTGGCGCGAGTGTGGGAACAGAAGCCGGGAGCGGTTCACACACCCAGCTGCGGCGCGGCCTTAAATAGCTGGTGGCCCTGGCCGCGCGCGGGCTTGGGGCTGGGACCTGCGGAGGTCACGCACGCTCCGCCCGGCGCCGGGGGCGCGGGGTGCAAGATGCCCGCAGACGCTCCTGCGAAGCCGAGCGCCTCGCCACTCGCAGAAGCGCCGGCCAGCGCTAGCCAGACCCGGAACAAACCTCGCAGCGCGGCAGAGCACCGCAAGGTGGGTCTGGGCCGGGGTTGGGGGCATTGGTTGCGGGGAGGGACAGCGGAGCGCGGGACTCAGCCGCTCCCCAACCCGCAGTCCTCCAAGCCCGTCATGGAGAAGCGACGCCGGGCGCGCATCAACCAGAGCCTCGCTCAGCTCAAGACCCTCATCCTGGCCGCGCTCGTGAAGGACGTAAGCGGAGGCGGGGCAGGGGGATCGACGGCCCGCAGCGCGAAGGGTAGGGTACATCCGGGCTTCAGCCAGTCACCGCGTCCCTGCCCCCAGAGCTCGCGCCACTCGAAACTGGAGAAGGCTGACATCCTGGAGATGACCGTGAGGCACCTGCAGAACTTGCGTCGCGTGCAGGTGACAGGTGAGGAGCGGGTGGCCTGGCGCAGTGATGGGAGGCGCGCGGGGCAGCCGTCGCGGGCACCGACCTCGCGTCCTGCCGCTTTCGCAGCCGCGCTCAGCGCCAACCCCGCCGTCCTGGGCAAGTACCGCGCCGGCTTCAACGAGTGCCTGGCCGAGGTGAGCCGCTTCCTGGCCGGCTGCGAGGGCGTCCCGGCCGACGTGCGCTCCCGCTTGCTCGGCCACCTGGCGGCCTGCCTGCGCCAGCTGGAGCCCTCGCGCCGCGCGGCCTCGGCGTCTCCCGCCGCCCCCGCTGCAGAGACCCTGGCACCGGAGGTCTTCGCGGGCCGCCTGCTGCTGCCGTCCCTCGACGACCCCTTGCCCCTGCTGCGCCCCGGGGCCGCCTTTGCGCCGCCGCTCCTGTGGGGGCTGACCCAGGCGCCCCCAGCTGCCCTTAGGGTGAGGCCTCAAGGCCGGAGCGGGCCCTGGAGGCCGTGGCTGCGGTGAGGTGCGGCCAGACCTACAGCCTTGGCTTTGGCGGAGACCGTGGCAGAGAATATTTATTTCTAGAGGCTCTTGTCGAACATTTTGTTTTGTTTAGCAGCGCCAACAGCCCAGGCTGCGTCGTGTCAGTCTGCGCGCCCAGGTCGGGGTCTGCTGGTGGTGGCGCTGCGAGCTCCCGCCCTCTCTAAGCTCTGCCTCCTCACTAGACTCCGTCCATCCACCAAGCCCCACCCACCACAGGGCTCCGCCCTTTCCAGGTTCCACCTTGCCCCCAGCCCAGGCCTACAGATTCCCAGTCTGATGCCCCAGGGTTGGCTTTGCTTTGGTCTACAGTGGCGCCTGAGACTTTCCTGGGGTGAGGGGATGAGGGTTTTCCCTGGAGGCGCAGGCAGAAAAGGGAGAGTTATCAAGCTTTCCAGAATGTATATTAGTGTTAGAAGGCGGTGGTGCACCATCACCGGGCTAGTTTTTTAAAAAGGTCCCTTTTCCACCTCTTTCCAGGATGCTGGAAGGTGGAGACCTGTGTTTTGCAACATGGAGTTGTGCTGCGCCGGAGCGGGTGGTTACCTCTTTCTGCCCCCAAGCCGCAGTGCTGGCCATCTGGGTCCAGCTCCTGCTTTAGTCTCATGAATTGGCATGAAGCAGCCTGTGCCCACTCAGGCTGGGCACCCCCTGCATTGGGAGGGGTCCCAGAAGGAGAAGCTGGCAAGGGCGCCCACTGCTTGGGCTCATTAGGCATTCTGGGGAAGTCAGGGTCCAGCTCCGCATCCAGTGGGAGCAGGTGGATGTCCCCCTCTGCCTGAACCCTGAACCACTGCAGTTGGGGGCCACTGATGACACCAGGCAGCAAAGTCAAGCCACACTGGGCATCTACCCCTCACACCCCCACCCCGCCTGTGGCCCCTGAAAGCTACTGTGGAGTCTGTGCTCCAGGTGCGTGAGGCTGGTCCTAGGCACAAGCTTAGACTATGAGCTCTGCCCAAGGCTGCACCAAAATCTCTTCCAGGCCACACTGAGTTCATCAGACGTTTGCCTAGTGTCTTCCTAGCCAGGGCCATCAGGAAGGAGAGTGACTTATGCTATTGCAGGCTGGTCCACTCTCTCCTCCCATAGGGTCACCAGGACCCTCCTAGACAGGACCGTGCACACCTAGCAGAAACCTCCAAGTCCCCACCAAACCAGTTGCCTCTGCTTTCTGCCTGCCTTCCCACTTCCCTGAGCGTCCAGGGACTGGGACAGTGTTTCTGGACAGTGGGTGACCGTGTGGGCCAGGTGCTGCTACCTTGGACAGACGTGCACTCAGGGGTCTTGACCCCAGGGGTCTCTCAGGTAGCCCTGCCTCTACAGAGCTGGGAGAAGGAGAATGCCCTGGTGCCAAGGGCAGGAGCAGCCTGGAGGCCCTCCTTGGGTGGAGTCGTCTGCATGAGGATGGCTGGAGGTGCAGAAGGGAGCTGGGTGAGATGAGGCTGGAGGTCTGGGCAAGGGAAGGCCAGGCCTGCTTGGAAGGGAGGCACTCCACACCCGTGTGCCCAGAGGGAGAAGGGCCATGGGAAGTGGGAGATTACATTTGCCCTCCTCCCAATGGCCGGACCCCTGGCACGCCCTCCCTGCCTTCCTGTCCACTTCACTGGCTTTCTGTCCCCTCCCTGCCTTACTTCTTGTCTCCTGTAGTCTACTCTGGCACTGTTGCCAAAGGGATCTGCCATGGGGACCCTGCTTAGCCCTCTAGGGACTTCTCTGAATCCGGGGAATCCACGCTGAAACAGGAGGGCCCCTCCTGACCTCTGTCTCTTTGTACTCAGCGCTTCTCCCCGAGTTCTTTTCTCTCTTTCCACACACCTCCCAGACCATCCTGTCTGCCAGGGTCCTGTGGTGCTGTCCGGGCCCAGCTGGACTGGGCTCCAGGAAGCCAAGGCCACAGTGGTATCCCTCAGCTCCTGCCTAGAAGAGGGGAGCTCAGTTGAAAGTGACCTAATTAATGAATGCAGATGAAGGGTGGAGCTGGGAGTTCAGGGATTGCTGTGGTCAATAGGGAGGCCTGAGTGGGCACAGCCTAGGCTGAGACTGGGCCTCCATGGTGAGGGATCAGGCCAGGGGCATAGCTAGGGAAACCCCAGAGGGGCAGCTTGGGGCCCTCGCAGGCTGCCCCTTCTCAGCAGCTGAGGGTAGCGGAGTCCCCTCCATCCTGCTGCCCACTGCTTGGGCTAAGGCAAGGTGGACCCCAAGTGCTTTTCTCCTGGGCCTCCCTCTTGGTGGGAACCGTGTCCCCAAATGTGAAGGGTCCCTCCTGACCTCTCCATCCTTCCATGCGAGTCCTCAGAGGAGGCCCCGGGATGGCCTCATCCCCTGATCCTCGCCTCCCGCAGCTGTTTGGGTCTCCGCTCTTGTCTTGCCGAGACTCTGGTGCTACAGAGCAGGCGAAGCCCGTCTTTTGGCTACAGGGGATGCTGGGCCCCATGCCTCTCTCCCAGCTCATCTTCAATAGCCTCCTGCCAGCCTAGGGCCTGGAACAGACCGACGGTCAATAAATGTTTGCCGAATCCCTGTGCACTTGTGGGTGGTCTGCCTGCCTCGGTGGCATCTAGCCTGTGTGCCTGGGCTCTCTGTCAGCTGTGGGTCCAGGGCTAGGGAATGGACCCATGACAGAGATCAAAGGATTTGAAATCTGGAGAATGGGTCCCCACGATGGCACAAGTTGCTGGCCAGGACTGTTAAGTTCCATTCACTGGGAAATTGGGATGGGGCTGGAGCTAGGGCTGCTTGGAACCTGGCTTGTAAGAGGTGAGGGGTAACTCCCCCTCGGAGCCCCAGCCTCCTCCCCTCACCGGGTAACCCTACTCAAAGGTAGCCTTTTTTCCTAGGATCCTACACTCGGCCCTGGTTGCTCTCCCTCTGTCCCTGGAACCCCCAGGCTAAACCAAATAAACAGGCTCAGGGTCAGCCGGCTCCCAGGCCAATGGCCTCCCGCTGAGGGCCACAAGTTACACACCACAGTTGGCCTGTGTGACCAGTGGGGTCTGGCAGAGGGGATGGAATATTGTTTGGGGTGAGGTTGCGAGGCCCCTTTGCTCTGTCTCTCTGTGGTCTCTGCTTGTCCCACACCCTTTGCCCTGGGGAAGCAGCTTCTGTTCCCACAGAGAGCCAACCAGGGCCTCTGCCAACAGCAACGGCAGCGTTTAGACAGGGAGCCTGCAATCCCATCAGGCCTCCACGTGGCCTCGCGGCCCTGTGAGGTCTTCATTTCGTGAGAGGCCCTGAACCAGAGCAACCCACCGAGTCACTGCTGGCTCCTTCCCTCAGAGGCTGTGAGGTCAGACGTGTTTGCTTTATGAACGGTTAACTTGTGCAGCAATAAATGATAAGTTCCATGTAATTTTTAAAGAAAATATAAATAACAATAGCAATAAACAACCAACACAGTCCCCAAAGTTTAAATAACATGCCCAAGGTCACCCAGAGGCCACGGGTGAGGACAAGATCCGGTGAGGGTAACCCTAGAAATGGCTCCTGCAGCCGGGTGATGGGTGGAGCTCACTTCCACCTGAAGCAGTTTCACCGTGGGCCTGGATCAGCCAGGGGCCCTGCTGGCCCGGCCACCTGCCATCATCCACTCCCTGCTGGTGCTGACCAGGCACGGCAGCAGGGGTGGGGCTGGCGTCTGCCTGTGACCGAAGGGGCTCTCGTCTGTCTATGAGATTGGGACCCGGAGGTGCTCGGATCAGGGTGGCCTGTGACTGAGTGCCGGGACCCTCCTCGGTCACGGCTCTAGTACAGACACTGCTGTGAGCAAAGGGCCTGGTGACTGTGCGGGCAGGGGAAGGCCAGGGTTGGATGCTCCAAGCTGACAGGAGGCCTTGTGCCCTCCCTCCAGCGCTGCACAGTGGGTGGGGGTCTTTCTGTAGCTGGTGCTCCAGCCTGAGGCTGGCAGGGAGGAGAGCTTCCCTAGCTTCCGGGCCCCTCGCCCAGGTGGCCCCACCCTACCAATGCACTATCCAGCACGGTGAGGGGGAGGGCTCTTCAGTCTTGGGCATGGGGCAGGGTCACTGCCCTCCCTCATCCATACCCCACCACCCAGCTTATGAGCTGACTATGTTGCTGTTGTTAGGTGCCGTTGAGTTGGTGTCCAAATCATAGTGACTCTACGTACAACAGGTGGAACAGTATTATTAGTGCTTCTCTGCTACTCATATGGTTTTCAATGGCTGATTGCTTTGGGGGAGTGGCTTGCTGGGCCCTTCTTTCAAGCCTACAGCACCTGGAGCTCCCAGGTGGTTTCCCATCCAAGTACTAAACAGGCCCCACCCTGCTTAGCTTCCAGGATCTGGCGGGATCGAATTCCACAGTGGTGCAGCTGCAGGTGAGCTGCCTATGGCTTGTGCCAAATATACCCACAAGCAGGATAAGGGGCTGGCTCAGCTCCCACCTGAACATCCTCTGACTCCTGAGCCCCTGGCCTTGATCTCTCCAGGCCCCCGGCTAGTGGGGCCCTTAACCTTGGCTCTCCCATCCAGCCCAGGATCAAGGAGTGACAGTATAACCCTAGCCAAACTTCTTCCTTTGGATGGACCAGAAGGAGCCAGGCGATGAATGGAAATTCCAAGGTGGGCCAGGGCATCGTTTGGTAGTATGCAAGTGCCTGCCTTTTCCTATAGTCCAAGTCAGCCTCAGGAAGAGAAGGCGCCACGTTCCAGGAATTAGGTGAGGGCAGCATCCCCCGAGCCTAGCTGACTCACCTGCCTCCCAGAGCTAGCCCCCTGTAGTCAGGTGTTTTCTGAGAGAGCTAAATCTTCGTGTTACTATGTGGGTGGAGGCAGGAGGGTGTGAGTGGCTTTAACTCAGGGGACAGTGTCTTCTCGGCCTGGAGCCAGGGAGGGGTTGCTCCTTTGCGCACGTGGCTCCTCTCTTGCACACTCAGATATAGCGAACCTTGTCCACATGGGCACACGAGGTCTCTGCCAGATGGGTGTGCAGGGCCCTTCCCCAGCTGGGCACATGGCTGGGGGAGTTGGGCTCAAGGACTTTGGACTCTAGGCAGCCCCTCTTTCATTTGTCACCCGATGAATAGATTTTAAAATGTCCCTCCACAGGGAAGTATTGGTACAGACTATCTTGAAAGGCTTTGAAAATGTTATGCTCAGTGCAAGAAGCCAGTCTCAACAGGCTACACAGTGTACAACTGCATTACCTGAAATATCCAGAGCATGCCAATCAATAGAAAATGGGTTAATGACTGGCCAGAACAGGAGTGGGGGTGGGGTTTCTGTGAGAGGTAATGAGCAAGTCCTACGATTGATTGTGTTGACGGTTGCACACTCTATGACCATACAGAAACTGCTGAACTGAAATGGGAGAATTGTGTGACGTATCAGTAGAGCAGTTAAAGTCCTTGACACTTGAACTGCTACATGTGTGAACATTGCAGTCCTTGAGTAATATTTTCAAGAGAGATTCTGGTTCAGTGCTTGACCGCTTGCTTGGCACTTGACCACCATACTAAAACCTATATGAGATGCCTGCTTACCCATGATGCTTCTGGGTGAAACAAAGGGAAGGTGTCACTTTGTACATCTATTTCAATCACGAAAGATCTGTCCTGCTGCTGTATTCATGATCTCGTGGTATTTTGTTTGTTTGTTTGTTTTTTGTTTTTTGTGGTACTGGGGGTTGAACCCAGGGCCTCACGATTGCGTGCTCTGCAAGTGCTGGGCCACTGAGCTGCACCCTCAACCCATTTTTTTTAAAACTTTTTTGAGACAGGGTCACGCTAAGTTATGCAGACTGCCTCTGGTCTCGAACTTGTGATCCTCCTGCCTCTGCTTCCCCAGCCACTGGGATTACAGGCGTGCGCCACTGTTTTTTTTTTTTTTTAAGATAGATACATACATACACCATACAGTCATTCATGGCACCCAAAAAACTTTCTAGTGCTAAAAGTGAAGGAAAGAGGAAAACAGTAAGCACAACCATCGAATTTTATAAGGAACTTATTGCTGAGTATATGAGTGACACGTGTATCTGAAATAGCCACTCAGCATGGTGCTAGGACCAACAAAGACACTTACATTATTTCTTATGGGCAAAAAAAAAATGCTCAGCATTCAAAATGATCAGCATTCAACTAGGCTCCTGAAACACAGTGTGGTTGACTGCCTTTGTACCACTGTAATAGAAAATTAGATAAACACACACACACACACACACACACACACACACACATTACATAAAGAGAGATAAAGACAAAATAACAGTAGGTTTCTCATTGAGATAATGCATGGGAAAAAGCAGTGGGTCAACAGCTTTAAAATACTAGAAGTAAAAACAATTAACCTAGAATTCCAAAACGAACCCACTCATACATGTATGGTCAACTGACTTTTGACCATGACAGTTCAGGGGAGAAAGGAGAATCTTTTCAATAAGAGGTTTGGGAACAATTGTATGTCCATGTGCAAATGACTTACCTTGGATCTTTACCCCACACCTTAAATACAATTAACTTGAAATGGATCTCTTAAGTGCAAAATCTAGCTACAAAACTTTTTGCAGAAAATGTAAAAATCTTTGTGACCTTTCATTAGGCAACCATGTCTTAGATATAATAACAAAAGAATGATGAATGAAATGAAATGGATAAATTGTTGTTTTTAGGTGCCATCGAGTCAGGTCTGATTCATAGTGACCCTACGTACAACAGAATGAAACACTCCCTGATTCTGTGCCAGGCACACAATCTTTTTTATCCTTAATCCCATTGATGCAGCCACTATGTAAATTTGTCTAGTTGAGGGTCTTCCTTTATTTCATTGACTTGCCACTTTCCCAAACATGATGTTCTTCTCCAGAGATTGGTCCCTCCTGACCACACATCCAAAATATGTAAGATGCAGTCTAGGCATCCTTGCTTCCAAGGAGTGCTCTGATTGTACTTCTAGGATAGATCTGGTGGTTCTTTTGGCAATCTGTGATATATTCACTATTCATCTCCAGTACTATAATTCAAAAGCACCAATTCTTCTCCCTGTCTCCCTTATTCAACATCCAGCTTTCACAACTGTATGACATGACTAAAAATACCATGGCTTGTGTCAGGCACTTTTGTCTTCAATGTGACATGTTTACTTTTTAATACTTTAAGGAGGTCTTTTGCAACAGTTTTTCCCAGCGCAATGTGTCTTTTGATTTCTTGACTGCTGCTTCCACAGCTGTTGATTGTAGAACGAAGTAAAGCAAAATCTTGGACAACCTCAATTTTTTCTACGTTTCTTGTGAAGTTGCATGCTGACCCAGTTGTAAGGATTTTTCTTTTGTTGATGTTGAGGCACAATTCATACTGAAGGCTGTGTTCTTTGATCTTCATCAGTAAATATTTCAAATCCTCTTCACTTTCAACAGGCAGAGTTGTGTCATCTGCATAACACATGTTGTTAGTGAGTCTTCCTCCAATCATGATGCCACATTCTTCTTCATAAAGTTCAGCTTCTTGGATTATTTTCTCACCATAGAGATTGAAGAGGTATGGTGAAAGGATACAGCTCTGATGTACACCTTTCTTGACTTTAAACCAGACAGTGTTTTCTTGTTCTGTTCAAACGACTGCCTCTTGGCCCATGTACAGATTCCTCAAGAGTACAATTCAGTGCTGTTGCATTCCCATTCTTCACAATGTTATCCATAATTTGTTATGATCCACATAGTCAAATGCCTTTGCATAGTCAATAAAACATAGATATCATGTTGGTATTCTTTGCTTTTGGCTAATATGCATCTGACATCAGCAATGATGTCCCTGGTTTGACGCCCCTTCTAAATCTGGCTTGATTTTCCAGCAGTTCCTTGTCTATATACTGCTGTAGTCGCTTTTGAATGATCTTTAGTAAAATTTTCTTTGCATGTTGTATTAATGATATCGTTTGATAATATCCACATTTGGTTGGATCCCTGTCCTTGGGAATAGGCACAAATATGGATCTCTTCCAGTCAATTGGCTAGGTAGCTGTTTTCCAAATCTCTTGGCATAAAGACATTAGCGCCTCCAGTGCTGCATCTGTTTGTTGAAACATCTCAGTTGGTATTCCATCAATTCCTGGAGCCTTGTGTTTCTCCAATTCCTCCAAGGCAGCTTCCACTTCTCCCTTCAATATGGTTCCTGATCATATACAATTTCTTGAAATGGGTGGTCCTCTACCAATTCTTTTTTGCATAATAACTCTGTGTATTCCTTCTATCTTCTTTTGATATTTTCTGTATCGTTTAATATTTTCCCTGTAGAATTTTTCTCTATTGCCACTCAAGGCTTGAATTTTTTCTTCAATTCCTTAAGCTGGAGAAAAATGAGTGTGTTCTTCCCTTTTGGCTTTCTATTTCCAGCTCTTTGCACATGTCATTATAATATTTGATTTTGTCTTCTTGAGCTTCCCTTTGGAATCTTCTGCTTAGTTCTTTAACTTCATGGCTAGATTGGGCCTTGTCAAATGTAGGACCATTTGGCCTGATGTAGTGGTGCTCGCCTGTCACCCCAGCACATGAGAGGCAGAGGCAGGAGGATGGGTGTGGGTTCAAGGCCAGCCTGGGCTCCACAAAAAAAGGTAGGAACTTCTCGTGGGTGTGGGTGTCGTGGTACATACCTATAATTCCAGGACCAGGAAGACTGGAAGATCACGAGTTCAAGGCCAGCCTGAGCCAAAACAACAACAACAACAACAACAACAACAACAACAACAAACCATACTAACTCTTTTCCAAGAAATATTGTTAAGAAGAAAAAAGAAAAGAAAAGCCAGAGACTGGGAGAGGACATATGCACTCTACATACCTGGTGCTACAGTTTGGACCTGGAGGGCCCCTGAAGCACCCTGTGCGGAAGGCCCCCCAGCCCGTGATGCTATGGGGCGAGGGCAGAACGTTCCGGGGGCAGGGCCTGGTGGGAGTACATGAGTCCCATGGGTGTGTGCCCTTAGAGGGGACACTAGGACCCCAGCCCTCTCCCTGCCTCTTGTTGCTGCCTGGCCCCCTGAAGCCAGCAGGCCCCTCCACTGCACACTCCCACCACGGAGTGCTGAGCCACCAAGGCCTGAAGCAAGGGGCCGAGCGCCCCAGCTTAGACCTCTGAAACCATGAGCCAAAATAAACTTTGCTCCTTCAAGTTGATTCTCTCAGACATTTTGTCACAGTGATGGAAAGCTCATTTCCATACAGGAAAAGACTCACATACAGAATATATAAAGAACTTCCAGAAGTCAGTAAGAAAACAATTGATTAAGAAATGGGCAAGACTGGGTCCAGCATTTCACCAAAGAAGATGTGTGGGTGGCAAATATGGCACAGGAAAAGACACTCAACATTGTAGGTCATCAGGGAAAGTTAACACCACAGTGAGGGCTGGGCACAGTGGTGCTTATCTGTAATCCCAGCGACTTGGGAAACGGAAGCAAGAGGATCTTGAGTTGAGGTCCAGAAGCAGCCTGCATAACCTAGAGAGACCATGTCTCAAGATAAAAAGTAAAAAGCAGGCAGGAGGTCCAGCTCAGTGGTAGGCTGCTGGCAAAGCATGCATGAGGCCCTGGGTTCTACCACCCAGTGCTGAAAAAATACAATAAAATACAACAAGAAAACAAACAAAAGACAAAGTGAGATGCTCCTGGACATCTATTGTTGCTGTTGTTCGGTGCCATCGAGTTGGTATCCGACTCATAGCGACCCTCATAGGGTTTTCAATGGCTGACTGTTTTGGGATTGCCTTGGGAGTGGGTTGCCAGGCCCTTCTCCCATTTTTTGCAGTGCTGGGAATTGAACTCGGGACCTCAGAGACTGCAGTGCAGCACTCTACCAACTGAGCCAAATCCCAGCCCGCACATCTATTAGAGTGACAAAAATGACAAACGCCACACCAAGTGTTGGTGAACACCCAGAGTGACTGGAGCGCTCACACGGCTCTGGTGGGCATGAAAAATTGTGTAACAACACTGGAAAATAGCTTGGCAATTTCTTAAAAAGCTAAATATATACTTATCATTTGACCCAGCCATTCCAATCTAAGTATGTACCTAAGAGAAATGAAAGCATGTGTTCACACAAGGACTTACACACAAGTGTCATAGCAGTTTTATACGTAATAGCGTCATATGGAAGTACCCAAATGTCCAACAAATGAATGGGTTAGCAAATTGTTGTATATCCAACAACAGAATACTTCTCATTAAAAAATTGATAAATGCAATATTTGTGAATCTCAAAATAATGATGCTGCATGGTAGTCAGACACACTATACAAACCAACAATACTGTATGATTCTATTCATATAAAATTATAGACAAGGCAGCCTGCTTCATTGTGGCAGCTGACCAATGGTTCCTTGGGAAGAGGGAAAGAAAGAGTCACCAGGAGCCTCTGGGCAGTGGGGATGTGGCTGTGGATTGTGAAGACGGTTCCCCAGGGGCATATATGTCAAAGCCTAGCAAACTGCACACCTTAAATATTGTCAGTTTGTTGTGTGTTAATTATACCTCAATGTTGTTGTTGTTAAGTGCCGTCAAGTCGGTATCTGACTCATAGCGACCCTTCATACAACAGGCAAAACACTATGTCAGTGCTTCTCTGCTATTCATAGGTTTTTCAATGGCGGATTGATTTTTGGGAGTGGGTTGCCAGGTCCTTCTCCCAAGCCTGAAGCACCTGGTGTTCCTAGGCGGTCTCCCACCCAAGTACTAACTAGGCTCAACCCTGCTTAGCTTCTGAGATCTGACAGAATCGGATGCCACAGGGCTATGGCTGCAGGCTTATACCTCAATAAGATCATTTTAAAAAGAAAGGCAAAAGCCCATGTCTGCACAGGGTATTCAAGACCACCTGGCGCACAGTAGCTGCTCACTGAAAGCCCTTACTTTTGAGAACTGTCTCAAGGTCAAGGCCTTGAAAATAGCTACGTGGATTCATGGAAGGAGCTCTGGCAGTTTCCCAAGAAGCCCCCATCCCATCGGTCTCCACTCTAGGTGGGAAGGAACAGGACTTAGGAGCCCCCAGGACCTGAGGGGCCAGCAGAGCGCATCTTGTAAGGCTCCCAGTGGCGCCCTGGTGCCCTCTAGTGGTCTCTAGGGGCACAGCCGACAGAGCTTCATTCTCCCACTCTGGGTGGTCTCCTTCGGTGAAACCACCCCTCCCAGCTCAACTTGCTAAGGTCCTGCCCTCCTTCCACCCACTCACTCGTGCCCGCAGGTCCAACTGCTGTCTCTGCCAAGAATTAACCCCTCCACCACACAGCTGGCTTATGAATGTTGAGATAGTCTTCCTCCCTGGATGGAGATGAGTCTCAAGGCCCTGCCCAGATCCCTGGCCCTACACAGACAGCTCCCACCACATCCCACCAAGAAGGTCCATTGTCATTGTCGGGGTGGATGTGGAGGAAAGGGCGTCCGTCCAAAACCAGGCCTCTTCCAATGAACCTTGTGTCCATGAGGCCTGTTCAAACTCACGAGACCCTTTTCTCTCCACTCTGGTCCTGATGCCCCTGGTCCTCCCCACTGCCTCCAGCTGGCCTTCCTGCCTCTCATGGAAGCTAAGACAGTTGTCTCAAAGCCTGCATCAGATCATGCCACTCCCTTGCCCCAAGCCCCACAGAGCCTTTTCATCTCATGCCATCTAGCTAGGATGAGGCTACCATGCCCCTGGACACAGACCCACACATGCACACCTTCCGAGCAGTGACCTGGTGACACTACCGAGTCCTTGCAAGATGTGCTGTGTCTCCTGGGCTCATAGGAAACAGTGTGCCATGACCCTGACTCCTCAAAAATCAATACCAGGTGGGTTGCAGACCTGATTATAAAAGGTAAAGCAATGAAGACTTTAGTTTTAAAGGCTTATCTAAGAAGGGAAAATGAAAGCAGAGTAGAAAGAAGGGGAGAGGGGTCTAGTGGGGGGGAGCAGAGGTTGAAGAAGCGGCTAAGGGAGGGGAAAGAATGTGGAATGATAAAGAGGGAGAGAATAATCTCAAAATAACTGATACAACAATACACATACATGAGGAGAAAAGGGAATATGACTCAAAAATGCATTTTTTGCTATATATTAATCAAAAGGTTCTGTGAAATATGTCAGTTGATAAAAGAGTAACCAAAAATGATATAATAATAGCTGCATACTGGAAATTGCATATGTCTTATTACTCTGTATCCCAACAACATTTATAAATAAAGGGGATATACACTTTAAAAAGTATCTTCCTGGTTTCTGGGGCAGCCAAAGAGTTCTTTGAAAGGAGAGAAAGCATGCTGACCATAGGAAATTGTTGATAAATGGGACTGTGTAACATGAAAAACTTTTGTTCATCAAAAGTCACCAGTAAGAGAAAGAAAAGATATGTATAGCACAAATGTTCAATGAAGAACTGCTGGGCTGAGCACTGTGGGATTTGTGATCCCAGCTCCGTGGGAGACTGAGGCAGGAGGATTGCAGTTTCGAGGCCAGAGGCAGCCTGCATAACTTAGTGAGACTCTCTCACAATAGATTAAAAAGGGGGCTGGGAGTGTGGCTTGGTGGTGGAACGCTTGCCTAGCATGGCTGAAGCCCTGGGTTCAACCCCCAGTTCTGAAAAAACAAAAAACAAAACCTTTTATCCAAGGCCAGTGCCACGGTGCACACCTGTGATCTTAGTGACTCGGGAGGCAGAGGTAGGAAGACCTTGAGTTAAAGACCAGCCTGGGCTACAGAGTGAAACTCTGCCTCAAAAATTAACTAACTAATTAATTAATTAATTATTAACTAAAATTTTAAAATAATTTAAAAAGGAACTCTTATTCAAAACATGTAAGATGGCTGGGCTACATAGTGAGACTCTGCCTCAAAAATTAATTAATTGTGCCAAGCGTGGTGGCACCGCTGTAATCCCAGCGGTTTGGGAGGCAGAGGCGGGAGGATTGCAAGTTCGAGACCAGCAGCAGTCTGCGTAAGTTAGCAGACCCTGTCTCAAAAAGTAAAAAAAAAAAAAAAGGCTAGGGGTGCAGCTCAATGGTCCAGCACTTGCAAAGTATGCAGGCGCGAGGCCCTGGGTTCAACCCCCAGTACCTCAAAAATTTTTTTAATTAATTAAACTTTTTAAATAATTTAAAAAGGAACTCTTATTCAAAACATGTAAGATGGCTGGGGTGTGACTCAGTGGTAAAGCGTGTACCTGGTATGCTCAAGGCCCAAGGTTTGATTGACAGCACCACAAACAATACAGAATACATAATGACTTTAACAAATCAGCAAGAAAAGACAGAACAGAGGCGTAGACATGGAGGAGACACATCGTCACAAGAGCAGATGCACCAATAGTGAGTGGCTGGGGCGGGAGCTCACGGCCCTGCTCATGCCAGGCAAGTGCTCCATTGCTGAACTGGATCCCCAGCCTTTGGTGTTTTTGAGACAGGGTCTCACTAGGCAGTTCGGGCCAGCCTTGAACTCACTATGGAGCCCAGGCTGGCCTTAAACTCACATTCTTTCTGCCTCCGCCTCCTGAGTGATGGGATTACAGGCAGGTACCACCACACTTGGCTATACCCATCCTCTTGTCACCCACCTGGGGATCTGTCTGGGATGAGCACCAGATGCCCCAAGGTTAGGATAATTTGGAGTGCACCACTCTGCAGCAGGCTCAGGGTTAAGAGCAGGGCTTTGGGACCAATCTCTGCCACTTACTGGCTGTGTGGCCATGTGTCAGTGACTCATCCTCTCTGTGCCTCAAGCCCTTCAGAGAGAAGGGTGCTCCTGGTGTCCCCTCAGGACGGATGAGTTTACAGATAAGTGCTGAAGGGGCTGGGTGAAGATCCCCGCGCAGAAGCTGGTTTCCCTGCTCTCCTCTCTTGGAGGCCGGGCAGCCACCTTGACTTGGGCCTGTCCATAGTAGCTGAGGTTAGGAGTGAACCCACTCTGTCCCCTAGTTCTTCCCCACCATCTCTGAGGCCCAGGCTCCATGCCCGTATGGGGAGCCGTTCACGGACAGAGAGCAACGAATTCCTCCACTTGTCCCCCAGCCCCACCAGCAGGTTCAGCAATGCCCAGAAGGCCCCTAAGAGCCCTGGAGGTCAGGCCAAGGAGGCACAGGTCCTGCCCTAGGTTGACAGGGCCAGCTGCAAAGTTGGGCGAGGCACGTTTGGGCAGGTGGTGAGGATCTGAGATTTCATGGGAGATGGAAGTGCAGGTGCTTCTGCCTAGGAAAGGAGGCCCATGTGGTACTGATCACTGGGCCCTGTTCTCTGGCCCGAGTCTGACGTGACCTCAGCTGGTGCCAGCCCTAGGCCTGACCGTGCACCAGGAAGATGTCCCTCATGTAGCTGGAGGCCCCTCAAATGCCATCTATTTGTGGCCTGGCCCTGAGGCTGGCACGAGTCACATGTGAACTGGGATGGGGTATTTTTGGCAGGAGGGTGGAGCTTACGGAGCGAGCCCAGCACCATGCTGCTTAGGGACAGGCCACTGGACGCCCAGCGCCACTGCCCCAGCTGGCTGCCGAGACACAGGTAGGACAAGTCAGCCTCTCACCCCTGTCTGGGGGTCCCAATGGCAGGCAGCCCCCACTGATGCCTCTCCAGGGGCCTGAGAGTAGGGAAAGGACCAGCCAGCAGGAAGCCAAGGTGTCCTGGCCTCTAGGCATTTCCTGCTCAGAACTCTCCCAGGCAGAGTGGCCTCCCACCCCTGTGGGTCGAGTGGTAGCTGGCCAAGGACCAAAGAGCAGCCCTTATACCAAGCAGAGGCTGGAGGCCCCAGCCAGCCTAGGTCACCTTAGTGCATTGAGACAGGGTAGAATGGAGCCTCAGGCAGCTGGGCAGGACTGAGTGTGGGGGGATACTCTGGGGATAGCCCAAGGGAGACGGTGGGGTTTGAGGGGCTCATCTCTCTCACTGACCTCCAGCCCAGGCTCTTCCTGCTGACCCCTGAGCCAGCTCTGGCCAGCCCCAGTGTGACCTTGGTGAGCTCAGGTGAAGCCTGTTCCAGCCAAGGTTGGTGGAAGGTCATCACCCCAAAGGCTGGTCACTTGCTGGACACTGAAGCCCCTCCTCTTTGGACAGCTTCCACTTGAGGCATGCTGGGACAGGCTAGGGCTGACCCTGACTGGGGGTACTGGTCCCCTGTGAGTGGTCCTTGGGGCAGACTGGTGTGGAGGGAGGTGGAAAGGGAGGCCAACCGTGCTGAGTAGACCTCAGAGATGGGACGGAAGGTCATCGGAATATGACCAATGTCAGTTTTCAGTTTACTGCACTAACATGAAATCATATTTGATTTTAGGGCTGTGACAATGTGTCATGGTAAACTTACCATTTGGAGCTGATTTGGAATTAGGGAAGGCTGCAGTGGGGGTGTTGTCATTCAGAAGAAAGAACCAATTAGATCTGAAGGAGCGGCGCCATCCTCGGGGGCCCATCCAGGTGGAGATGGGGCCCCATGGAGGGGGTGGGGGCCCCTGGTGTGGGCAGGGTAGTGGCAGTGTGTGCAGCCTGGTGTGTCGAGCCTGGATCCACGATGATCCCACCCGGCCCCACGTCCTGCCATCGCTCCCACGCCCCTGCTGACCTGGGATGGACAACTTCCAGTATAGCGTCCAGCTCAGTGACCAGGACTGGGCGGAGTTCTCAGCCACCGCTGACGAGTGTGGCCTCCTGCAGGCTGGCCTGGCTTCTGGGGACGAGCTCCTGTCCAGTGACATTGACCAAGGGGACAGCAGTGGCAGCAGCCCCCCAGGGCCCCCACCCCGCCTCACTGGGCAGCTGGTTCCCAGGGGGAGGGGCTGGCGGGGCTGTGAGGAGGACGTGACCACCCAGCAGCTGTTCAGCAGGTCTCAGTGTGAAGCTGCCCAGGCTCTGGGGGCCGGTCAGCAGGCAGCCGGCACGTCCACTGGGTCAGAAGCTCTGCCGTCCCCTGGCTCAGAATCTGCCCCTCCTGGGCGGTGCTCCCCTCTCCCAGGAGCAGCAGCTTCCAGAGACGAGATGCAGAGGCTCCTGCAGGGCCCTGCCCCCAGCCCCCCTGGGGGGCCTTCTAAGAGTCCTGAGGCCCCTGACTGTGCAGTTACCCCCCAGAGGCTCCCTGACAGCCCTGGGGCACCATCGCGGAGCCCTGGCCGCAAGAAGAGGCGTGCTGTGGGCCCGAAGGGGAGGGGGTGCTCCGGACTCTCTGGCCCTGCTGCTCCCCTGCCGGGCCCCCTGCTGCTCGCTGAGGTCCAACCTGAAGAGAGCCTTGTGGTGGGGACAGCAAAGCTGATGACAGGAACCCAGCAGGTCAACAGGGAGCCAGACCCTGCAGGTGCTTCTGAGCCCAGGTCCAGTCCCCCTGAGCAGGTTGCCAGACGGGGGCTAGGGTTGGATCCGTCTACACCTGTCCCAACAACTGAGCAAGGTACAGACCAGACCAGAACAACCCCCAGTGCTGAGCTACACACAGCAGCCACACCTGTCCAGGAGGCTCATCCAGATGTCAACATGGCTAAGCCAGATGTGGCTCTTTCTACACCTGCCTGCAAGCCTCAGCCCAACTTGGCTCTGTCTACACCTGCCCCCAAGCCTGATGTGGCTCTCTCCACACCTGCCTCCAAGCCTCACCTCCACAAGGCGAGCTCTTCATCTGCCTCCACACCCAGGCTGCATGTGGACCTGCCCACAGAAGGCCTGGGGGTCCAGACGGAGGTGGATCCTTCTAGGCCTATGCCATGTGCCACTCTGCTTCATTCTGCTTCTGAGGCTGAGTCAGATGTGGGTGTGTCTACACCTGTGCCCTCCTTGCCCCCTGATTCCTGCGCTGAGGCTGCTGCAGTGGACACAGAGGTGGTTGTGTCTCTGGGCGGACACCAAGAAAAGCTCAGAGGGGAGCCCTCAGCAGGGCTCCCTGAATGCCCCTTGGGAGAGCTTCCTCTGGGCCCTGCCCAAGCCCCCAAGAGGAAGAAAGTACGATTCTGCGTGGCTGTGCCCAGTTCCGAGGAGCCGCACTCAGGTGAGACTACTGGCTCACCCTTGCCGGCCACGGCGCAGCCTCCAGCCCCCAGGACAACAGCCGGGGGCCGTGGGGGCTCTGCAGCCTGGGACGCTGTGGCTGTTGGGCCCCGGGCCCCCCAGCCCCGAATCCTCAAGCACCTGCCACCCCCCGCCCCCTCTGCTTCCTCCGGCCTTGAGCCCGGCAGCGGCTTCGCAGTGACGCTCCCTGAGGCCTACGAGTTCTTCTTCTGTGACACCATTGAGGAGGAGGACGAAGGGGCTGAGGATGAGGCAGTGGCCAGCCAGGCCCTGGGTGAAGTCCAGTGGCCTGACACATGTGAATTCTTCTTCCGGGACTACCAAGCCCCAAGGCTGAGGCACCGGGGGGCCCGTTCCCTGGCCTCACACCCAAGAGCGGAGCCTGAGCCAGCCGTGCCCACTGGTGACCCGGTGCCCATCTCTATCCCTGAGGCCTATGAACACTTTTTTGGGGAGGATGAGCTTGGGAGCGTGCTGCCACCAGCCAGCCTGCCTCAGCTGCAGAACTTGGAGCCTCTCGAGGAAGTGAGGCCTGGGGCAGCCCCTGAGCCCCGCCCAGCCATGGCACAGCAGCTCAGCCTGGCAGTCAGGCGGGCAGGTAGGTGTTGCTCAGGCCCCACGGTCCGTCCAGGTCCTGGGAACATGCTGTCCAGGGAGCTAGGCCAAGGAGACATGGAGGAGGGGGCAGGGCTGGATCCTTCTCATCATCCAGTGGGGAGGCCTTGGGAGCCTGCCAGGAGGGAAGGGTGCACGCAGCCATCCCAGGACTGGATGGGGCAGCCCAGGTGAGGCACTGTGGCCATTCAGAGGTTGGCTAGGCACTGACCACTGCCCTGAGTCCAGGCCCAGGTGCCAGCGGGTCCCCTTCCCTGTTCTCTAGGAGGGGGGTGCCAGAGGCCATTCCCACTAGGCTGTGCTGCCTCTGGTCAGGCACTGTGAGCGGATGTCTCACATCCCCTCTGAAGCTGCTCACTGCCAGGAAATGGAAGACCCTAGAGGCAACGCCCCCAAAGGGTGCTGACTCAGCTCTGACACATGCCACCAGTGTTGTGAGGCAGAGACATCACGGGGAAGATGTGACTCAGACAGATGTGTCCAGGGCTGGCATGTCCTGGGGGGAGATGTGGCCCAGGGCTGGCACGTCCAGGGCTGGTGTGTCCAGGGCTGGCATGTCCAAGGCAGGTGTGTCCAGGGCTGGCATGTCCTGGGGGGAGATGTGTCCCAGGGCAGGCACATCCAGGGTGGGTGTGTCCAAGGCAGGTGTGTCCCAAGGAAGACGTGTTCCATGGCAGGAACGTCCAGGGCAGGCATGTCCTGGGAGGAGACGTGTCCCAGGGCAGGCACGTCCAGGGCTGGCATGTCCAAGGCAGGTGTGTCCAGGGCTGGCATGTCCTGGGGGAGAGATGTGTCCCAGGGCAGGCACGTCCAGGGCTGGTGTGTACAGGGCTGGCACGTCCTAAGGAAGACGTTTCCCATGGCAGGCATGTCCAGGGCTGGTGTGTCCAGAGCAGGCATGTCCAAGGCAGGGGTGTCCAGGGCAAGCATGTCCCAAGGAAGACGTGTCCCATGGCAGGCATGTCCAGGGCAGGGGTGTGTCCCAGGACTGGCATGTCCAGGGCTGGCATGTCCCAGGGCAAGCATGTCTTGGGGGGAGATATGTCCCAGGGCTGACACGTCTAGGGCTGGTATGTCCAGGCCTGGCATGTCCAAGGCATGTGTGTCCCAGGGCAGGCAACTCCAGGGCAGGTGTGTCCCATGGCAGGCATTTCCAGAGCTGGTGTGTCCAAGGCAGTCATGTCCTAGGATAGGTGTGTTCCAGGGCAGGGGTGTCCCAGAGCTGGCATGTCCCAAGGAAGATATGTCCCATGGCAGGCATGTCCAGGGCAGGTATATCCAGGGCAGGCATGTCCAGTGCTGGTGTGTCCAAGACAGTCATGTCCCAGGATGGGCATGTTCCAGGGCAGGTGTGTCCCAGAGCTGTCATGTCCAAAGCAGGCTTTTCCAGGACTTGTGTGTCCAAGGTGGACGTGTCTGGGGTGATGTGTCTCGGGTGGGCATGTCCAGGGCTCATGTGTCCAGGGAGGGTGTGTCCGGGGCAGATGTGTCCAGGGCTGGCACATCCAGCAGGTGTGTCTTGGAGGGACGAATCTAAGCGTGTGCCTCTCTTTCCTAGGGGAACTTCAGGGTCCCCTCTCCTCGCTTACCTTCAGCCAGAATGACATGTGCCTGGTGTTTGTTGCCTTTGCCAGTTGGGCTGTGAGGACCTCAGACCTAAGTGCCCCGGACGCTTGGAAAACAGGTTTGGAGGCCCCGGGGGGAGGAAGCTGTGTCTACAAGTCACATCAAGGGGCTGTGGCGTCCATCTCACTTCCTGGGCCAGGAGGGATGAGGGGCATAGGAGGAAGCTCAGGCTCTTCCCAGCCCTGCTTCTCCCAGTGACTCCGACTTGCCGTCCTTGCCCTGCCCTTTGAGGACTGGGCCGTGTGAGCAGACGGCGGCGACCTGCCAGAGCCAACACTCAGGAGACCTTGTGCTTCCCTTGCAGTCTTGCTGGCCAACATCGGCACCATCTCTGCCATCCGTTACTTCCGGCGGCAGGCGGGGCGAGGGAGCAGCCCCAGCAGCAGCCCCAGCCCCAGCCCCAGCCCTGGCTGCTAAGAACCAGGGCACCTGGGGAAGCGCAAGATGCAGAGGAGCCCAGGTGCCCTGGATGACGCGCTGCCCCTCCTCACCCAGGCCCCTGTCTTCCATGGCATCTGGGAGGGAGCTGGTGTCCTTGGTGCTGGCTCCCTTGGACTCTACCTGAGGGTCCAGCGAGGGGCCAAGGCTACTCCCTACACCTAGCAGGGAGGCGATTCAGGATTCCGGATGGGTAGGGGCAGAGCAGGTTGCTGGGTAGCAGGACATTATATTAGCAAATAAAAAGCACTGGTCACTCAGTTAAATTTGAGTTTCAGACTTGCAATACTCAGGATGTATTTGTGCTGAGAAACTGTGTGTTGTTTATCTGAGCTCTGACTTAACTGGGCACCTGCATTTCATCTGGTCAGATGGGTGCAGTGAGCAGCAGCGGAGGGTCAGAGGAAGACCTGCTGGGTCTGGGCAGGGCTAGCATGGGCAGGCTGAGTGGTCTTGAAGCTGGGTGTGGGGCAGTCGAGGGACGCTGCCTTGCTCACAGGCAGGCTGGGCTGGCAAGGGCCTCTGAGGTCTCTGTGACCCAAGCCCCAAAGGAATGGGAGCCATGGCCTGGTGGGGCCCCATCTGAGTTAGTGAGCAGGTGTCTACGGGGCACCTCCAAAGGTGGCTCCTGCAGCCCCAGCAAGGTGAGGTCTGTGGGAAAGGTTGGCTCCTCTCTGTGAGCCCTGGCTGAGGCGTAGACAGAATGAGGTGCTTTGGATGGAAGGGCCGTCCCTTGGGACTGTTCCAGGGGAAGCTCTCATGGGTCCGAGGCTGAGAGTAGTCATAGTGTGGGAAGGTGGGTGAGGGGCCTGAGGTGGCGGAGGGATGGCTGGTGCAGGGCGGGGTCTGCCCAAGGCAGCACTCACAGGGTCCCCAGGATGGTGGGGACCCTGGCTTCTCAGAGGGGAACACAGGGACACGGCATCAATAAAATCTCTCTCCTTGTTTATGGCGTGTTTCTAACCAACCCTATCCCACAACCCAGGACCCTCCTCAGTGGGCCCCTCTCACCCGCTTGTGATAGCTCACACCTCCCTGACCTCTGACTTTACGCCCTCTGACCCTGACAACCTGGCTTCCTCAGCCCTCTGCCCTTCACACCCATGCTGCCCCCACTTGCCCGAGAAGCCCCCCTCCAGCCACTCCCCCTTCCCTGTGGGCAGAGCTGCGGGAAGGCCGAGGATGGCCCTCCTGGGGTGCGGCATGCATGCTGGCTACAGAGTCCCTAGGATGAGGTCCTTCCTGGGGCCGCTTCCGCAGCTGGTAGAGATGAAAAGCCTAAGCCCAGGGTGGGGCGCTTCAACCCTCAGAATCCTGGAGACCTCGGACCTAATGGTCAGACCCTGACTGGGATTTGACGGAGGACAAAGCGGCAAGGCAGGTGCAGTTGCCCCTCCAGGCTGATGCCGGGGGGCTGTGGTTCTGCACAGCAGCCTGCCGAGGGCATCAGATCCACTGGATCAGTGCCCCCTCTGCCTCGGGCCTCCAGAGGCGCAGCCACTTCTGGTGGGAGGGAGACGAAGTCTTGTCCCAGAGCGTAGACTCTCCACCTTGAGGGGAGGGCAGAGACAAATCCCACGTCTTTGGCCTGCAGGAAGCAACAGTGTTGCTAACCCGGAAGGAGTACCCTCACTCACCTGGGGGAGGCATCAGGGCTCCAGTGGAACCTTCTCTGGCAAGAGAGACCTGGGACCCCAAAAACACAAGTGTGAGAGTGGGGGCAGATCAGCCCACCCAATCTGAGAACCAGGGCAGATCCGGGACACCTGCCCCCAACCTCCTGGCTTCCAGCTCCCTGTCCTGTCACCCTCGGTCCCTGCCTCTGGTCTCTGCTTGGCCCGTGTTCTCTTCTTCTCCTTTCCCCCTAGAATCCCAGAAGGCCCCCAGTCCCCCAAGCCCTGCCTGGGGCCTCCTCACGTTGGCCTGGGGTCTGCTACTCACAAGCTTGGGAGAGTCTGGAGGCCGTGGCCCCTGGCCCCTGATGGAGCCTCGGTGCGTCTGGGAGGCTTGGGATGGCAGAGCTCCTTTCTTGGAGAGCAAGTGGGGGCCAGGCGGGCTGGGGGCGCTGGCGAGGCCAGAGCTAGGGTCAGAGACAGGCACAGACACAGGGACTGCGGGGAACAGGCCTGACGGCTCTAGTCCGGGTGAGGTCTGCATCGCACTGAGGAACTGTCAGGAAAACATGGGTTACCCAAGGCCCTGGGCTGGGGCCATTGTGCAGCCCGGGGACCCCTGGCCCAGAATGTCCCTTGGGTTCCCTTCACAGCTTGAGCAGGACTCAAGCTCTGGGTATCTCCCTGACCTCGGGTGGTGCCACTTCCAGCCCTGTTACCCAGCAGGCCACTGACCTCATCTAGGCCCCTGACGTCTGTGATCTTGCGGTGGGAGGTGGTGGGTGGTGTGTAGGGGTCAGCATACAGCGGGGAGTGTGATTGGTCCACAGAATGGTCTGGGGCCTCTGTGCTGCACTCCAGGCCCGGGCCGCTCACCTGCAGGAGAAGGTGCGAGAAACCGGTTCCCCCAGCTAGAAGCAGCCAGAGCCTTCCATCCCCTGGGCGAGAGCTGTCTGGAGCTGCGGCCGGCAGGGCGGTCAGGGTGGGAGGGAGAGTGGCCAGGACTGGGCATGTGCTGGGCCTACCTTGGTCAGGTCCAGGCGCAGGGGCGGCGGGGCGGCTGGGCAAGGCGCCTCTCCTCGAGCCCTGTGCCTGGGTGACCGGCCGCTGGAGCTGCGCTTCAGCTCTGCCTTCTGTGGGGTGACGCTGATGTCGTCAAGGCTGACCTGGTCCTGCGTGGACTCAGAACCTCCCGGAAAGCTCCCTTGGGTCACCCTCCCACAGTTCTCTGAGGCTACAGGAGGTCCTTCCAGGCCATGTCCACTCCCCAAGGAACGAGGGTCCAGGCTCAGTGTGGGGCAGTGGGACCCAGGCTTCATAGGACGTGGAAGACCTGTGGCTTCCTGCCCTCTTCCTCTGTCATCCCCTGGGGTACTCACAGGGGCAGGCTGGGCAGGGCGGCACTGAGGACTCAGGGAGGCGCTATGGACAGCACTGGGGACTCAGGGAGGGAGTGGCTGGTGCAGATGGAGGGGCTCTGGGTGCTCTGCGCCCCAGCGGGTCGGTCCATCTGAGCAGAATGAACCTTGGCTGCCACCCACAACCCGGGCAGCTAGGGATGAGCTGGGTGGCCAGATCCCTCTCTCCACCTGCTCATGCCTGGACCCACTCCTCTGCCCCCCTGTATCTGGGCTGTGGGGGCACTGTGGACCCCTCACCTGTGTGGGCCCCTGCAGCCCCTGGAAGCTCTCAGGGCCAGGCAGCAGGGGGGCCTTGTCCTTGCGGGAGACGGCCCGCAGGCACAGCAGCCAGTGGCTGTAGTCCTCATAGCTGGCACACAGCACACGGATGGGGTGGATGAGGCGGCCTGGCATGCAGACACGTGAACGGGGGCCAGCAGGACAGGGTGCACCCTTCCCCAGAGAGCACCCTCCGGCTCACGTCCCCTCCCACCAGCCCAGCCGGGCAGGGGTAGGGTCTGGGCAGGACCCTACCTTCGATGAGGAATGAGCGGATCTGCTTCTCCCTCTCCTCCAGGTTGATGTGAATGGCGCTCAGCGGCAGCTCCCCCTGGGGGTAGGAGGGAGGACCAGGCCTTCACCCGGAGCGCCGCCACCACCTCCCTGGCCCCAACCCTCTGCTCTGCCTTCCAAAGCGGGGCTGGACACTCAGACCACTCAGCTCCCAGGCTGATGCCCTGGGGAGACTGGGCAGCTCCCTGTCTGTCGGGGATGGCTCCGCCCTGCCTCCTGGTGGGCCTTCACCAGCCCACAGCAGCTGCAGATGGATGCTTGTGGGGACTGGCCTCTGGCAGGGAAGCCCCCGTGTGTGTTTCCCAGTGACTGCTAGTGCATACCAGGGACTCCTCCACCCCAGAGAACACAGCTCAAGTACACGCACTCCCACGCACAGGGAGGGCAACACTTGGAGGTACGTGGGGCGAGCGAATAGGAAGGCTTCCCAGGAGGGCTGCCTCTGTGCCCCTGCCCTGGGCCACCCGAGGACCCCCTAGGACTACATGAGATTCACAGGGTGGGGCCTCCTCCTCGGCATCAGAGCAGAGACTAGACTGACCAGAGCAGTGGGGCCAGACAGGCGGGGCCCTGTGCTCTGTCCCAACAGGCCCCGAAATACAGGTTCCTCTGAGCTGCCTCCCCCACCACACACAGAGGGCCTCCCGAGGGCGCGTCCACGTGGGGAGGGCCCACCTTAAAGTCAAGCCCATTTTGCTCCTCAGAGAAGATAGCCAGGGACGTCGGATACAGGACCAGGAGCCGGTCCCACTGCTCCTGGGAAGGGTCAAAGCACGGAGTGGGGCCAGGCTCTGAGGGCCTAGGTACCCCACCCCACCTCCTCATTCCCCCCTCCCCTCCCACCCACCTGGGAGGGCAGGTGCTGCAGCTTGACCCTCGACGCACAGATGGCGCTGCCCACTGATTCGCACCCTGACGCCCTCCGCGGCCGGGTCAGATGGTGCTGCAGAGTCCAGGGGAGCTCGTCCCCAGGGGGGGCCTAGGGAGCAGGAGGTCACGGGGAGGCCAGGGTGTTGGGATCAGGGAAGGGCTGGTGGGTTCTAACACTGACCTGTGGGGGCGCTGAGTGGCAGCACTGCAGCCCGCCTGTGAGGGCCATCTGCTTCTCCAGGTGATAGAGCCAGCAGCCAAGCTCCGCCTCGGTGCGGCAGAGGACGAGGAGTGGGGCAGGCAGCGGGCCTGGGGATGGAGGAGCTGAGTGGCCGGGGAACCAAGCCTGGAGCTCCCAAAGTCCACAAGAGAGTTCCCTCTCCAAGGGCTCCCCGCAGGCGCCAGGACCTGCTCAGGTCAGCACCCTGCACGCACCTGTGATCTGAAAGGCGTGCTCCCTGGACTCTTCCTGTCGGCAGATGCTCACCTCTGTCAGCGGTAACAGCCCCTGCCAGAGCAAGGGTAGGAGAGGCTGCAGAGACGCCCAGGGGTCACGGCTGCCCCTCTCTCTGCCCAGGCCCCTCACCTGGAACGTGAGTCCTTCAGAACCATGGGCCTGAAAGTAGAGGTGGGAGGGGAATAGTTCCAGGTAGCAATCGCTGATGTCCTAGGGGATGACAGGGTCGGTTCTCAGGGTCTGGAGGCGGGGACCTGGGTCCAGGCACATGTTGCCGATGGTGTAGCCCCCACCTGGCTGTGCTGGAACCGCAGCTGGACCTTGGCGTAATGTACAACCTTGCCCAGGTTCCTCACGGGTGTCCTCCACCGCCCCTTCTTGAACACACTCAGGAACGGCTGCTCCAGGTTTTCTGGTTGGCTCTCCAGGCCCGGGATGTCCTGGGGGAGTGGGGCTCAGTGGAGGGGCAGGTGGGGCCAGAGCCCTAGCCAGTTCATACACATCTACTGCATGCCAGCTTGGTCTGTCCACACACGGTCACAGAACACACGTCAAGAACACACACATCCCAGCGGCTCGGGAGGTGGAGGCAGGAGGATCGCAAGTTTGAGACCAGAGGCAGTCTGCATAACTTAGCGAGACCCTGTCTCAAAAAGTAAAAAAAAATGGGCTGGGGGCACAGCTCAGTGGTCCAGCACTTGCAGAGCATGCAGGTGCAAGGCCTTGGGTTCAACCCCCAGCACTGAAAAAGAAAAAAAAAAAAAAAAAAAGAACACACACATAAGTGCAGACCCTATACACGTGCACAACCTCTATGCATGAAAACAGTGTTAGCTCATGCGCGTGCGCACACTTCCCACACAGTTTGAGCTGCCTGGTCTATGGTAGATAGTGAGGTTGGGGCTCCGTTGGTTCAACTCATATCGTCATTATCTCCTGCCTAGATTTATCAAGGAGTTTTGGGGTGTCTGGATGAGATAATTCTCAACCCCACCCATGTCTCCAGTGTCAGCTGGCAAGGGCTTAATACCTGGTTCAATAAAAAACAAATAAAAACAAACAAAAAACCCATGGGCCCTGATGTGTAACATTTGCCACTTTCCTTAGAGTACAGCTTCCTGATACCACCCATTTTGAGCATCCTGTCTGTGAACTTGGAGTGGGAAGAGATACTGTGGTCAGCTCTTGCGAGTCCTGCTGGCTGCTCCAGCTTGCTGTGCACATGCACAGTAGAAGCCAAGGTCCTGGCAATCGCCTGAGGGATTCTCTATGACCTGGCTCCCAGCCCACTCCTTCCCCCCCTCATTTTCCCACGTATCAGGCACAAGTCTGTCTCAGGGCCTTTGTCCCTCTGCTGGGACCACTGAGCCCTAACTCTCCCCTAGGCCCTCCAGGGTTGTGCTCAGATTTCACCTTCTTTCTGGAACCCCTTCTAACACTCCAGTCTTGGCTTTTCTCCTCGAACTGAATGCATGTGGCTCACTGTTTCTTTATTTTTTTTCTTTTTGCAGTACTGGGGGTTGAACCCAGGGCCTCGCACCTGCATGCTCTGCAAGTGCTGGACCACTCAGCTGCACCCTCAGCCCATTTTTTTACTTTTTGAGACAGGGTCTCGCTAAGTTACACAGACTGCCTCTGTTCTCCACCTTGCGATCCTCCTGCCTCCACCTCCCAAGCTGCTGGGATTACAGGCGAGCGCCACCACGCCTGGCTCGCTCACTGAATCTTTTCTCGTTCATCTTGTCTGTATGTCTGTCTCTGCTGCAGGAATGGGATTATGGTGAGAACAGGAGTCTTGGTCTATTTTGTTCACTGCTGTGTCCCCAGAGCCTAGGACAGGGCCTGGGATGTGCTGGGGAGGGTGTCTGCATGTCTGATGAAGGAAGGAGGGCGGGCCAAGGTTCACACAGCACCTAGCCAGTTTTGGCTCAGAGTGCAGTATAAACGGGGATTTGATGTCAGATTAGAAGTCAGGGAGGGACAAGTGCTGACAGATCAGAGAGGGCTGTACTCCACAGCTGAGGGGCAAGCTGGACAGGGGTCACCCTCCCGTTGGAATCTGCCCAGGGCCACCAGCATGGGCTGCTGTGCCCTGGTCAAGCTGAGCTTCCCCTCGGTCAGGGCCAGGAATGTGAAGAGACAGACGGCTCCTGTCCTTCCTGCCTCTGGGTGAGGCCTCGTGCACCCACACCCAGTGTGGGATCTAATACAGTGGCACCTGTGAAAAATAGGCCACAAATCGGGAAGGGCCATGTGGCAGGTCCTGGGGCCCAGGCTCCACCTCTGGGCTCAGGGAAGGACTCAGCTTGGATCTGCGGCAGGGCTGGCTCTAGCTCAGATGCAGAACCCACTTGGAACCCAGGTGCGGTGCCCAGGAGGACCAGCTCTATGGGTAGCCAGAGGCTCCCGTCCAGTTCCATTTCCTGAGGTTCATATCCTGCCCCTCTAGCTACTGGGGCCTGGTTAGGGAAGACCACCAGGGCCACCATGCCTCACGGGACACCCCCCAGGGTCACAGTGTATGTCCTGGGCCTGGGCGGAGTGAGTTAGGGTGGCCACACCGGGGATCTCACTCTGGGGCCGGGCCAGAGCCCCTGATCCTCTCTACTTCTCTGAGGCAGCATGGTTTCTAAAGCTGGCACTTGCCTGCATGGAGCCCTGGGACCTCAGCAAGGCAGACAGAGGGTGGTCCAGGACCTTCAGGAAGGTAGGCTCAGGAAGGCGATGCTAACTGCCCCTCCAAGGAGTCAGGGTGGAAGCCCGGCCCCAGCCCTTGGTGCAGTCACTAAAATCGTGCCTCGACGCTCTTGGAGCCTCCGCACACGACAGAGCCCCGCCCCCTAATGGGCGTGATACCCGAAGGGTGCCGTGGGAGGGGCTCCTGTCAGACCTGCAGCCCCAGCTCCTCCCGATTCAGTGCCAGGGAGCTGGGAAATGGGGCTGAGGTCTCTCCCCTCGGCCAGCCCTTAGTGCCATGGGGCTGGGGTGAGTGGGCAGAGGCTTGGCCTTCGGGTCCCTCCCTAAGAGGTGGCCTACACGTGCTGGAGAGGGAGTCGCTCTTTGCTTTATGCCAGCATAGACCAGGACCGGTAGCTGCGGGCTACCAGCATAGACCAGGACGGGGAGGGGGCAGCTCCTTGTGAGACACCCCGGGAAGAAACTGAGGCCTAGAGCAGGTGACAGGCTGGCTCGCTGTCACCGATTGCCCCTTACTCTCTCAGTGACCCCAGCGAGGTGGCTGTGCTCTGCCCGGCGCGACCCAGGTTCCGGCGGGGGCGGGCGGGCGCGGCCCTCCCCGGAGCGCAGCAGCCAGGAGAAGCCCCACCCGGCCCGCGCGGCTCACCACTGACTCAGTGCGGGTCTCGGTTTCGCTCTCGGCCCAGACTTTGGGCAGGTGAGCTCCCCAGGGCGGGGCAGCGCCTGCTTCCTAGATCTGAGCGCCCCACGACCGGCCGAGAAGGCCCTGAGCTGCGCGAAGACGCGCCGCAGACGGGGACACCGCAGTCACGCGGGAGCGCGGAGCCGCGCTCAGACCCCGGGACACGCCCCCCCCCCCCCCCCCGCCGCTCACCGTCCCGGGGATGTAGTGGAAGAGCTTGTCGGCCGCCGTGTTCCCGTCGGGGCTCGCCGGCTTTCTTGAGCTGTCCTCTCTGGGTAAAAGGGAAAGGGGCTGAAGGGCTGCTCCCAGCTGCAGGTGGAGGGAGACCCTGTGCCAGATGGCCGGGCCGCTCCCCTCACCTATTTCCCTTCAGGGAGGGCTTCCTGGAGAAGGAGGCCCGCAGCCTCCTGGGGGCCTGAGGGACGCAGTGGCTGTTCCCCATGAGTGGCAAAGGCTGGCCTGGGCCGACCGGTAAACAGGTCTGGATCCCTGTGTCCGAAGCCTCTTGCCCCGCCTCCCGCTGGTGGGCGGAGCTGTGGGCCGTCCTGCCCCTCCCCAGGGGCCCACGGGGAGGAGCCTTTTAGGGAAGGGCTCAGCCTCTACTTAAGTTCAGTCTTCCAGTGCTGGCTGGGGTTCCCCATGTGCACTGGACAGCCTTCTAGTCTACAAAGGGGCCAGGAGGGCCTGGTCTGAGTACCCTGTGTCCAGGCTGGGGGTACCTGGGTGCTGGAGCTCAGTAAACCCAGGGACCTCTCCTTGCAGTTGCTCATCCTTTCCCAACCTGAGCACACATCCTGTTTCCGTATTAATCCTAATTGGCTTCTGAGTCAGTAGTGACTGTAGGGGGCATGTATGCTCAGACAACCAGACAACAAGTAGGAGTTGACAACCAGGCAGAAGAGGAAGCCAGAATCCTCCCCAGCTTCCTCTCCTGCTTGGGACCAACCCTCACCCCAGGCCTAAGTCAGGGTCCCCAGGCTTAACCAGATAGATAAAATAGCCACATGCCTTCCAGGTGTCCAGAAGATAATGCCACCCAGGAGAGTCACGATGGGGAGGGGCTGTCTTCCACATATACCACCCCCCAGGCTGGGCCGTAACAGGAGCCTCTCAGGACCCAGCTAGCAGCTAATGCAACCTCTGCTGTCACAGGAACACCACACAACCCCTGCCCCATCACGATGCAAAAGTGTTGCCTTGCAGCCTTGGACACTAATATAGCATTTCAGCTAGACTACACTTGCCTGCAGACCCTTACTCTAGTGCCCAGACGGGACCCAAGGCTGTGGGGGGCAGGGGGGACGACGGACAAAAGGGGCCAGAGATATACACTCAGCCTCAGACCCTTTGAGCCCAAGAAACTTTATTGTTCAAGTTAGCTCATATTGCTGTGTAGGGTCTTAGTGCATGGTGTGTGCACAGCTCCATATGAGATCCAGAGAAGACACCACACTGCGGACACGGGACACAGGAAGGAAATCTCTTTGTTCCCTCCTGGGGACAGTACCTGGCTGGGCCAGGTTAAGTGTTGAGTGCAAAGCGCTGGCTAGGGGTCTGCACCCTCTCGGAAGACCCCACCCGTCCTCCTGCTCGGCTGTGGCCACTGCTCTGCATCTGCTTGCTGTCTACAGAGCCCTGCTGCGTCACTCACCCTCTTGCAGTGTCTCCCCCATCGCTCCCTGCTGACCCCAGGCAGGGAGCGGTGTGGGACGAGGGCACTCTGGAGGTCTGCTCGGTACCCTGCAGGTAGGACAGCCAACGCTTAAGAGTAAATGCATAAACGCTTGGCCACAGGACTGCTCGTCCGTCCATAAATAATGAGTCAATATAAATAAACAGCACACTCCTAAACAAACATGGAGAAATGAACGCAGAGACGTGGACAGACGGTGCAGGAAGTCCCCGCTGGGGGCGTGACTCATCCCCAACACGTGGCTGAGGAGAGGGAGGTGCTGGGGCTGCCCTGTGGGGCTTAAGGCATGTGGGAGGCTGCAGGGTCTCTGTGCAGTCCGCGCCGCGTGTCAGAGGCTGGTGGAGGACACCGACAGCGTGGGTGAGGATGGCGGAGGGAAGCTGAGCAGTTCCAGCACGGCCACGCCCACACTGCTGCGCCTGGTGAACATGCAGGACGCGGCGATCCACTTGTTGGTCCTCGGGCTGTACTTCTCGATGGAGTTGAGGCTGGAGCTGCCATCGTTACCCCCCACAGCATACAGCCATCCGTCCATGGCCACCAGGTCGTGTGTGCTCCTGGGGGGGGGGAGGGGACGCTGAACAAGGGAGTGCAGCGGGCAGGAGAAGAGCCGTGGGCTGGGGCCTGGGAGGGAGTTGAAGACCCTCTGTGGAGGTCCCCAACTGGCCTGCCAACCTGCGGATGTTCATCGGTGCCACGCTCTCCCAGGCGCCCGCCTTGGGGCTGTATCTCTCCACTGAGTTGAGGCAGCTAGTGCCGTCGTTGCCCCCTGCCACGTACAAGGCTCCTTCCAGCACTGCCACGCCTGCCGAGCTGCGCCGGCTCATCATAGAGGCCACCGGTGTCCACGCGTTCGCCTGTGATGGCAAGGGGACCAGTTGGAGGCAGGCCCAACATGGCATCCTGGCCCTGCCACCATGCAGACCTGCTCCAGGGTGGGCGTCTGAGGGAAAGAGATGGGCGGGAGAGGGCAGACCTCTTGGGGGGCCTGGGTGACCCAAGGGTGGGCTGACGCGCAGAGGCAGCTGGGTGGGGACGACTGTGGCGGGGTGCGCTATGCACCTGGGGCTCATACTTCTCCACGGTGGCCAGGTGTGAAGAGCTGTCGTAACCGCCCACGGCGTACAGGTTCCCATCTGTGGGAGAGCAGCGTACCTGTGGTGCTCCTGCCCCGAGCAGGGCCTGGGGGTGAGTGGGCAGGGGGCAGGCACCACAGGATGCAGGCCCTGGTACCCACCGAGTGTGGCCACGCGCACGTATCGCCTCCGTGTGCTCATGGCGGCAACGGACGTCCACGTTCCCGTCAGTGGGTCATAGCGTTCGGCACTGTGGGCACCAGACGGATGCTGACCCTCAGCCACCGTGCAAGGTGGTCCTGCCCCAGGACCTGCCCTTCCCAGTGGAACAGCTGGAGTCTCATGCTGGGCATTGTCAAGAGTCTGGCCCCAGAGTGCTACCAGAGCAGACAGCAAAGCCTGCTGGATGGGCACAGGCCACCGGCTGCCTAGAGGATCCTGGGCAAGTGAACCCCTGGACCCAGCCCTTGGACTGGAGGGATGACCCCAGAGGGGAAAACTGGCAGGACAGAGCCCAGGCCTCGCTGCTGTGGCCTGAGGTGAAGAGGCCTTAGGAACCCTGGTGACTTGGACCAGGCAGGACCTGTCTTTATTCCCATGGTCAGACGTGACTCTGCGGTCATGACAGCCTCACCTTCTGCTGCTAAGCCAACCCTGCAAGGTCACTGGGGCCCTGACCCCAGCTACTACCTGTTGAGGCAGGAGGCCCCATCATAGCCGCCGGCCGCGTACAGAAGCCCATGCAGGGCGGCTACACCAAGGCAGCTTCGCCTTGTGCCCATGGACACCTCGGGCTGCCACGTGTTGGTCACAGGGTCATAGGACTCCACGGTAGCCAGGTCTGAGGTCCCATCGTAGCTAGGAGAGGGGGACCCCCACTGGTCAAGGCTGGTCTAGCAGGTATGCGCCAAGTCCCTGGGCAAGCCCAGCCTCTATGCTTACCCGCCCACAGCATACAGCCGGTTCCCCACAGCAGCGACTCCCACCCGGGCGCGGCGTGTGGACATGGAGGCCACCACGTGCCAGCGGTCAGTTCGAGTGTCATACGCTTCGCAGTCCCCATGGATGGCAAACAGGCTTCCACCACCTGGGGAGGTGACGGGGTAGGAGGATGGGCCCAGGGAGGCAGTGAGTGAGGGGCCTTTAGTATAGCCAGAGGGCAGAAGTATGGGGGCTCCGAGGGAAGGTAGAAATAGGGACTGGGCCGTCCTGGTGGGCCACACCCCAGAGTCCTTGAGAAGCCCCCAGAAGCAGGGAAGGGAGAAGCAGGTCAAGACCCAGGGTGGTTGTGGGCTAGGTTTGTGCTGTAAGGGCGGAAGGCCTGGAGCAGGGCCAGCAGGGGCGGGGACCTGCGTACCTACAGCAAAGAGCACAGGGCCAGCACCCTCGCAGCGCCGGGGCCGTGTGCGGCTGGTGCCCAGAACACCCCTCTGCTCGGGCAGCAGGTGGAACTTGAGGGCCTCGATGAGCAGGTCCTTGCAGTCAGGGTGATGCCGCACAAGGCTCTCGGCGTCCACGTGGCCCAGCAGGAAGTCGCGGCTCAGCAGGGGCAGCCGCACACACTTCATCAGCTGGGGCACGGGGTGGGGGGGCACGGTTAGGCGAGGCGCTCGGACACACGTGCCCCAGGGCTGGGACCCATTTAAATGCAGAACCACCTGTATCTTGAGACAGGTCCCTGTGCTGCCCCCCTGATTTCCCCGAACAGGAGATGCCAGAGACCCGATGAGGCGTTCCCAGGCCTCGGTTACATGCATCCCCTCTTGGGCACCCCAGGAGCCAGGGCCTGGCCTCACCCTTGGGACGTGTTGCCTCCGAGTGTCCACATCGTGTTTGACCCAGCTCAGGACTGCACGGTAGACGTCTTCTTCCGAAGGCACGTTCAGGCTGTCGCTGGAGACCAGTTCCAGCACCTACGGGTGGGACCTTCAGACCTGAGATCTGGGCCAGATCCTGTGGGCCCAGACAGCCCTGTCTGGAGGGAGAGTTGGACAGGGTGGAGGTAGGGCTCAGTGTTCCTACAAGGAGGGTCAGTCAGGCTCAGGAGCCAATTTGGTTCTTGGGGGTGGGGATCTAGGTCCCAAGTGGACTTGGGGAAGTGGAACCAGGGACTGGGGATCATGGAAGGGACACGGTAATGACAAAAGTTGAAGGGAAATGCTTGGGTGGAGTCGGAAGATGGGAGAGAGCCGGGGTGCCAGGGGTGGGTCTCGGGGGAGAACACTGGTCAGAAGCTGGGAATGGGGGTGGTGGGGTCTGGGTTAGGGCCAGGGCAGGACGGGGGCTGGGCCCTGGCTGGCGAGTTACCTGCTTCAGGGGCAACAGCATGAACTCCTCCGTCTTGGCCACGTCCACGAAGTGCTGCAGCACGTACCTGTGCGCCGCCTTGAGCAGGTCACTGCACGAGTGAGTGTCTGCAAAGCCGCGGATGCCCAGGCAGTTGGAGGGGTCCAGCTGGCTCAGCAGGAACTTGCAGCAGGCATCACGGACACCATTCAGCTGCAGAAGGCTGGCGGCCGGGAGCAGAGTCTGTGGGCACAGAGGTGAGGTGAGACGGGAGGAGCCCGAGGGCAGAGTAACAGGACCGGGAAGGGCTCTGACGTGGGGAGCTCTGGGGCAGGAGGCCGCGAGGGCGCTGAGTGTGGGCTGGGGCCGCCTCACCTGCACATTGCCCTCGCCCACCACGATCTCGGCCGTGTACGCAAACTGCACGAGCTGGTCCAAGGCCTGAGGGTCGATGTCGTGCAGTGTCACGTGCGTCTGGCGGCTCTCGCTCATCTCATCTGTGGGGACAGGGGGTCAGGCTGGTGCCTGCCCCGGGAGATCCGCACAGAGCCCCCGAGTGCCGCACGGACTGTGGTACTTGCTTGTGAACATGGCGTGGAAATAGGGGCTGCATGAGGCCAGCACCACCTTGTGCGCGCGGATCTCCTTGGCGGCCACGTGCAAAACGATGTCACACAGGAGGCCCCGCTGCCGCATGCGGCTCATGGCCACGAACGCGTCGTGGTAGTGCCGCTTGGAGTTGTGGGCCACGCTGTGGCCCTCTCGGCTCAGCAGCTGCATCGAGCCCTCCATGGGGGCTGCAGGCCGGGCCTGCCTGGGTCTTGCGCGCTCTGCCTCAGGGCTGCAGGTGGGCAGGGCCGCGTCAGGGTCTGCTCCGTAGGGAGCCTCGCACCCACCCTGTAAACCCTGGGCATGGCCAGGGCAGCCAGAAGGTCCATCCCAGCAGTCCAGTCACACCGGCCAGCAGCTTATCAAGGACCACCTGGTCACTCATCCCCACCCTTCAGGGCTCAGGACCTCCCTGCTGACCAGGGAACCCTGCCCAGCTAGACTAGACTCCTTCCCAAACTTGCTCCCTATTGGTCAGGTCATTGGGAGGGGCTAATGCCCTGGTCCTTCAGCCTGTCCAGCTCTTTGCCCAGCAATCATGCTCCCCCTCCGTAGCCCCCAGTGAAAACCAGGCTCCTGCTCCCCAGGGGGCCGGTGTCCTGTGCGTGCGCTGGGCGCCAGGTGCTGGAGGGAAGATGGCCAATGCTTGCCCTCTGGAGTGGACCCCGAGGTCCCACACAACAGGCTGACCTCGAGCTTCCCCTCCCGCCCCCCTCTGCAGACGGGTTCAAGGGCAGCAGAAGGGTTGGGGCCTCCAGGGACCACGCCGTGGACGCCCCACCAGGCCTGCGAGGCCGCAGCAGCGCAGGGTTCGGGCCGTGCACCGTGACCTGCGGGGCGCCATCCTTCCCTCCATCCCTCCGTCGGTCCCTCCGCTCTCCGCCCCACTCACGCCGGCGGCTGCGGCGGCGGGGGCGGCGGCGCCTCGGGCCCGTGTCCCGGGCTGCAGTGCTCCGGGCTCTGCGTCCTGCCGGCTGGGCGCTCGCCGCGCGGCTGCATGAGCTCAACCGCCGAACCTGCCGCCGACTGCGGAGCGCAGGACGAGCGACGCGGACCGCTGGAGGGCTGCTTGGCGGCGGCGGCCCCTCCGCGAGCGCGCCCGCCGCCGGCCGCCGCAGCCGCTGTTTCTCGGCGCCGCCGGCCCCGCCTCCCGCGAGGTTCCAGTGCCCTGCGTAGACGCGGATCCGCCCAGCGTCGCTGCATCAGGCTCGCCCGCCTACTCTTTCAGGTATTTCCCTAGCCCTGCTTCTCCTTCTCCTTCTTCTCCTCCTCCTCCTTCTTTTCCTCCTCCCCTCCTCCTCGCCCCTCCAGGACCGCCTCCTCTTCCAGGGAGCCCTCCTTCCCCTGCCCGCCCATCTCCTCCTCCAGGGATTCCCTTCTCCGCCCCCTTACCTGACTCTTCCTCTTCCTCCTCCTCGTCCTTGTCTTCCAGGGAGTCCCCCAGGACTACTGCTTCCTCCTGGTATCCCCTCCTCCTCCTCTTCCTCCTCCTCCTCTAGGGAGCACCCCCCTCAGGACTGCCTTCTGTTCCAAGGAGCAACTCCCATCCGCCTGCCTCTTCCAGGGAGCCCTAGTGCCCCGCGCGCCTTCGCTGGGCCAGCTCGAGCTCCTGGACTCCAGCGGCCCCCTGACCCTCTCCACGTGCCTCTCAGGACCTGACCTCGCTCTAGGAGCTGGCCCTTGGGTCCGGCCTCTAGACCGCGGGCGCTCGTGGGTCTCCAGGCTCGGTTCTTGCCCTCCAGCCTCTGCTCGGACTTGTTGTTGTTAGGTGCCATCTAGTCGGTATCCTACTCATAGCGACCCTCATAGGGTTTTCAATGGCTGACCATTTCGGGATTGCCTTGGGAGTGGGTTGCCAGGCCCTTCTCCCATTTTTGTGGTGCTGGGAATTGAACTCGGGACCTCACAGACTGTAACGCAGTGCTCTACCCACTGAGCTAAATCCCAGCCCCTCGGACAGGGGTGAGGGAAAGCGGCCCGCGCCCCGGGGCAGATACGCTCTGCTGCGCGCCCAGCGGCGGACTCGGCTGTCAGGTGCCGCGGCAGCGTCCAGCGAGACGGACACGGCGCTCTCGCTCTAATGTCACTGGGTCGCCAGGCCAGCAGGCCCGCCAGGCTTCGTTTGGTTTTTGACAAAACGCCTGTCTCTGTGTTGCCGTTTCTATTTCCCTTCGCTTTTCTCACTGGATCCTGGCTTTGTTGTTATATTATTGACAGTTGAGCGCTGTCTGCACAGGAGTCCCCGGTGCCGCACACTTTTTCTACTGTTGCTGTACTGCCTCGCACAAGTGGGCTGCGGGTAAGGGCTGGCAGGACGCACCGGCCCCAGGTTTCCCCGTGGGAGCCGTTATTACTGCGTCTTTCGGGGACGGCCACTGAGCTGCACGCCGCCTTCGGCTCGCACTCAGCCACAGAGTGCGGGAGCCGCGACTCAACCTTCCCGCGTCACCGAGGGTACGAACGCGCCCTGCCGCCTGGAAGCCGCGGGCGCCGCGGTCAGAGAACCCTAGAACCACCCGAGGGGCGCGGCGGGGCGGGGCCAGCCAGCGGAAGTGTGGCGGCGCACTGCATTCTGGGGCCGGAAGTACGGCGCAGCGCAGCATTTGGGAATCATGGCGGTGGAGCGCGGCCGCAAGAGGTGAGTAGGGTTCGAGGGCGGCCGAGTTCCCCGCGGGCGCTCCTCGGTGGGGTGGGTGGGCAGCGACAGCGACCGTGACATGACGTGACCCGCAGGCGCTTGGCGGAGCTGACCGTGGACGAGTTCTTGGCTTCGGGCTTTGACTCCGAGTCCGAGTCGGAGCCTGAGGGCGCGCCACAGGCGGCGGCGTGGAAGGCGCGCGGACGCGGAGCGGCCCCGAGCCCAGAGCGGCCGCGCGGGGACCTCTCGGCCAGGTGAACGGCGTTTCCTCCTTTCGGGCCCTGCACACCGCGCCCCGTCCTTGCCTGGTCCTGTGCTTGCCGCGCGGGCCTGGTGCCAGCCCTCCTTCCGGCCGGGCGTGCGTTCGCGGGTAGCTTGGCGGTCCGTTTCTCACCGAGGAAGACACTCAATCTGGGGTAAACCAGTGTGTAGCGTGGCTCGAGGGCAGGTGCTGTGGGCGGAAAGAAAAAACGGAAGGGGGCTCAGAGTATTACCCAGCTCTGCTAAAAGTTGCGGAGAAGGTCTCTTGGAAGGGTGGTATTTGAATGACGACCAGAGCAGGAACAGCAGGAGCCCTGGTGAAGCCTTTGAGGAACTGTAGGGGCCGGGGGAATAGCAGGAGATGAGCCCAGAGTAACATTGAGGAGCCAGGTTCTGTAGACCCCTCGTGAAAGATCTCCCCGTAAAATAGGAAGTTGCTTGCAAGCCTGAGCATCGAAGTGACACCAGGTGACATATATAAAAGGGTCATTGGGGTTGTAGTGCTGCGAATGGTTGTAGACAAGGGTGGAATTGGAGAGGGTGGAAGGGAGGTGCGTGTAGGTTTGCAGGTGCTGCTAATGAGAGATAACAACAGATTCCAACAAGGGAGTGAGGTACGTGCATAGCAGGTCTGGGGAGGGCACAGGTTGGGTGTCTGGGTGTTGAGTTTGAGATGCTGGTATTGAAACAGTGTCACAGGCTGCTGGGTGTGAGAGTCTGGAAGAGATGTGAGTCTGCTAACCTACCTCCTGAGCCTCTCTCTGCTTGGCTGTTGGTAGCTGTTGTGGAGGGAACAGACTGACCCTGAGGCCTCTCTCAGGAGGCCAGCAAGCTGGCCAGGAGAGAGGACAAGAAGCTCTGCCCCACCCTGTTGGTTTCCTATTGTACCCACTTACCCCACTTTCTCAGCCGGCACAAAGGCCCTGCCTCTGAGCACAAGGACCAGCTCTCTCGGCTGAAGGACAAAGACCCCGAGTTCTACAAGTTCCTTCAGGAGAATGACCAGAGCCTGCTGGACTTCAGTGACTCGGACAGCTCTGAGGAGGGGGAAGAGCAGTTCCATCGCCTGCCTGACACACTGGAGGTGAGGCCTCGGCAGATGTGGGCAGCGGGCACCTGTGGCTTCCACACCCTGCCCCAGCCTGGCTCTTGTTTCTGGTGCAGGAAGCAAGTGAAGAGGAGGATAGAGAGGAGGGCAACAGAGTCTCTCGAGGACTTCGGGGGAAGAAGAATGAGCCTGCCCCTGTGACCCTCGCCATGGCTGAGAGATGGAAGCAGGTGGCAAGGGTGAGAAGTAGCCCAGGCTGGGCCTCCACAGGCCGGAGTCACTGCCGACGCTTCATTTGGGTGCTGCAGTTGGGAAGAGCCTTTCTCTGAGGAGTATCCAACAACCACATGTGTTCTCCCTGAGTGTCAGGAAGCCTGAGCTGCGTTCTGTCCTTGCTCAGAGTGCAGGGCTCTGCCTATGCCTTCTCGGTCTCTCTCTCCAGGTCTCTCCTACCCTAAGTCCGGCTACTGTGGATGGAGCATAGTGTCTTGTGTCTATATTTTAGTGCATTTATTCTTACTGTAATGGAATACACAGACTGAGCAACTTGTTTAAAAAAGTGTATACGTTGGTTCTAGAGGCTGGTGAGGGCGTAATATGATAGCATGCCAAGACAGAGCAAGTCTGCTAGTTTAGATCTCGCTTTTGTTTTTGCTTTTGTTTTCTTGGTGCTGGGGATTGAAGCCAGGGCCTTGCATATGCTAGGCCAGTGCTCTACCACCAAGCTACACCCCCAGCACTATCTGTTTCTTTCATAAAGCTGCTAATGTCATCACAGGGACCTCACCTAATCCTGATTACCTCCCATAGGCCCCACTTCCAAATACCAGCATGAAATTTGAGTGTTAAGTTTCTAACAAGTATGGTTTTGGTGACACATTCACATCTTAGTAACATTTGTTCATCAGCGGGTAGAGCCAGTGTCGTTGTAAATACAGTATCTTATATTGGTTTCTGTGGGGAAGAGTAGAAAGGGAGAACTCCACATACCACGTGGAGGTGGCCATGGTCCATGATTCAGGACCCTTAGCCCTTCACCCTAGGGCTCCTGAACTAGATTCTCTGCCAATCCAGGATTGTAGATTCATCTCTTCTTCTTGTTGCAAGCACATGGCCCAGTGGCCCTGCCCTGCCTCTGCCCGGTTTCTGAGCTTGTGAGGGAGGAGTGCCTTTCCCTTTTAGAGAGGTTCCTGGAGCCAGCCACCACGTGCGCCCTGCTCCCCCGCCAGCTTCGGTCTCTTGCCTCCTTAGCAACGTCTGACTCCCAAGCTGTTCCATGAAGTTGTTCAGGCATTTCGAGCAGCTGTCGCCACCACCCAAGGAGACCAGGAAGGTGCCGAGGCATGCAGGTTCCAAGTCACAGACGGCGCTGGTGAGCGGGGGCCAGGGGACCCAGGTCAGGTTTGGTTGCAGTCTCTGTCCGTAAGTGACATCTGTGTCCCCTCATCAGTGTTCAACACTTTGGTTACTTTCTGCATCAGAGACCTCTTCAGTTGCCTTCGGAAGCTGCTGTTTGGAAAGGCACCAAAGGACAGCAGCAGGTGAGAAGATGGCAATGGCCAGAGCTCTGCTTTGCAGGAGAGGGCACAAGTCTTGGGACCTAGGCTCAGCAGGACAGAGTCAGGATCCTTGGGACCCCTGATTGGGAGGTGGCATGAGGAGCCCTTAGGTTATGCACTTAGGCCAGTGAGGGTGGCCCCACTCCCCTTTGCTTTTCCTTCTATGAAAAGAAGTTTTCTGCCTATAATTTCTTGGAAGCATGGAGAATGTGCTTGGCTTTGCTCTTGAGTTTTCTCAGGCCTGGGTTCTCTCCTTTGTGGATGTGTCTCCGTCTGTGCTTCTTGATCTCTGGCTAACCTATCTCCAAGAGCACGGATGCCTGTAGGTAAGGGACTTGTTACTGCTGGGGCAGAGAAAGACACAGAAAGTCTTAGAGAAATACAGCAGAGCAGCTGGTAGAGTGGGGTCACAGTGGGGCTGGGAGTGCACGCAGCTATGTGGTCTTAAGGTAGAAAGGGCCTGGAGAGCCAGACTCACTCAGGATACTGCCCAAAGGAAGCAGAAGGCTTCAGGGAGGGCCCTGCTGTCAGTACCCAGGGGGGACTGGTGCTTGGCAGGGCGTGTCTGCGTGGAGGTGTCACTGACTGAGGGGCAGGGAAGCCAACAGGTGGGGAGGGTGAAGGACAAACCGAGAGATGCATGAGCAGCAAGGCAAGCAGCCAGACCCTAGCAGTTGTCTCGAAGGAGCAGGTGGGGTTTTGGGAGTAGGGCTGCCTCCTGGGTCAGGTAAACTGCTCCAGCCATTGATAGCTAGTGTTGGCCCTGGTTCCGGGAAGGTTGGCCAGTGGAAAGATTTTCTGGGACGTCCCCTTGGTCCTTGGTGCAATTCAGCAAATTTTGGTGAACACCTAACGTGCCAAGTCCTGTGAACACGTGAGGGGTAAACTTTGAGAAACCCACGGGGACTCTGCAGTCATTCGGCAGGTCAACGGTCTGGAGTTTTAGGTGAAACTGGGCATATAAATGTGGATGGCTGAGTCGTCTTTACAGCAGGCACAGACTAAAGACAGTCTGTAGCAGCAAGGAGGCCTGGTCAGGCCCCAGAGGACCTGCGTGCTGGCTACAGAGTTTGGGTGCCTGATGTGGTAGGGATGGGGCCACAAGGATCCAGGAGGCGTGGGTAGGGCATTTGCTCTGCATGCTAGCCAAGTGGGTGGTTCGTGGGAGGGCCTAGTGATGCTTTGTGGCCAGTATCTATCTGGGCTATGCTTGCGAGAGTCTTGGTAAGCCTGCCAGCTGTAAGGAGTCCCCCACCCCACACAGCTTTTTTGGGGCGGGGGAGGGGTCCTGCCCACAGGGCCGTGTGCTCTTGTGTTGCGGATGTTGTGTCTGGGCAGCCTTCTGCTGGAGCTGCCCCGATGCGCTGGGTGTTGTCCCTGCAGGACGCCGCAGTTGTCCAGCAGCCCGCTCTGGGGGAAGCTCCGGGGAGACGTCAAGGCGTACCTGAGCGCAGTCATCCAGGTGCTGTTGTGGTTGGGGAGGAAGCTCGTGGAGCCTGGCGTGTCTGGTGATGCGGTGCCTTTTTTGTACCCCAGACTCGAGTGGGTTTTAACCTCACCATCCCTTCTCGCTTCTCCAGCTCGTAACCTGTCTGGCAGAAGCCACGGTGTCAGCGGCCGTCCTGCAGCACGTCAGCAGCTTGGTGCCCTACTACCTGACCTTCCCCAAAGAGTGCCGCATGCTGCTCAAGGTGGGCCTGCCTGCCTTGTGGCTGAGGTGCACACTGCCCGCCAGCTTGTCTGGCTTGTGGCTGGGGCAGAGTTGACATCTGTATCCACACTCTCTGCTAGCCGGCTCCTCCACACGCCTCACCCAGGGTTCCTGTCTTAGGCAGCATCTGCCCTGTCGGGGCAGCACAGCTCAGTACTGAGAAGACGCCCCACTGAGCCTGTGTGTTCTAGCGCATCTGACGGTAGATGCTGTTGACAAGCACATGTGGTAGCAAAGGAGAATTTCCGTTTTCTTTATTTTATGGGATGTGATATGCATTGCGCTGTGTTTTGGTTTCTCTAACTGATCGCCTAACTCATGGCTTTCCCCTGATAGGATTTGGAAAGGCTATCGCTCAGTAGTGTCCACGGGTGCTCTAGTTCATGGACGGATGTATTGGCCCTGGAGGGTCACGGGTGGGGAGGCTAGGGCAGGCAGTGACACCCCCCTTCCTCAGAGGATGGTGGTCCTTTGGAGCACGGGTGAGGAGTCCCTGCGGGTGTTGGCCTTCCTGGTCCTGATCAGAATTTGCCGGCACAAGGATACCTTCCTGAGCCCTGTCTTGAAGGTAGTGTGGGTCCCACCTCTGTCTGCTGGGGTTTGTGTTGGGTATTTCAGCCTGGGGCCCTGGCAGGCAGCCTTTGTGGTTAGTGCCCCTCGCTGTGCCCTTGCACTAACTTCTGGCCACCAGGAGCCTGTGGCATCCTGGCCCCCACCTGGACTCTGCTCCGCCCAGCTCTCCCTGAGTGGGGGTCATCTCTTCTCTGGGTGGATGAGAATGTCCTGCGTGGAGGATAGGAGTAGGTCTAGGGCCATCAAATCTTGCTGCCTGCCTCCAAGCCTGAGAGGCCGGCCTGTGCATAGGGACCCTCGGGGGCTCCCTGTACAAGCCCAGCATGTAGCAGGGCATCTCCACCTCCCTCCCAGGCCTCTGATGGTGTCTTTGTCCATTCCACAGCTCACTGTCCCCCATCGCTCACCTTCCTTGTAAGACCTCTCTGCACATCAGGCTGCGTGCCCAAGGCTGGTGGGTGCACAGGTGCAGACTGAGTGGCATTAGGGCCTGAGGATCTGGGGGCATTTAGGGGTAGGATCCGCAGTCTAGTGGCCAGGCTGTGCCTCCTGCTTGGAGCAGCAGCTCTGAGGGAAGAAGGCCCCAGTGTTGGCAGGTGCCTTGGAACTGGGTAGTGGGTACTCAGGTGGCTCTGACCGGGGTCTCTCTGGCAGCAAATGTACATCACATATGTGAAGAACTGCAAGTTTACCTCCCCCAGCACTCTGCCCCTCATCAGCTTCATGCAGAGGACACTGATTGAGCTGCTTGCCCTGGACCCCAGCGTCTCCTATCAGCATGCCTTCTTGTACATCCGCCAGCTTGCCATCCACCTGCGCAATGCCATGTCCTCAGGCAAGAAGGTACAAGGTTAGGCCCTCTGAACTCAGGGGCCCCGCCTAGCAGAGGGCCTAGAGGCCCCCAGAAGCCCTTATCCATTGGGGTGGACATCCTGGCACCTTGGTGGGGGCCACAGGTGGGTGTCCAGTGATGGCTCACGCAGGGAGGGGCTGGCCCTTACGAAGTGACCTTGCTCTGACCAGGAGACACACCAGTCCGTGTACAACTGGCAGTACGTGCACTGCCTCTATCTGTGGTGCCGTGTCCTGAGTGCCCTTAGCGCCAGCGACGCCTTGCAGCCCCTGCTCTACCCTCTCTCACAGGTTGTCATCGGCTGCATCAAGTGAGTTCAGGGCAGGGTTGCTGGAGGGTGGGAACAGCAGGTTTGTCAGGATGCTGTGGGCAGCACCTTTGATGTCGTGGGCCTGTGGGTCTGGGTTTTGGAAAGGCCTGGGAAGGTGGAGTGAACTGGCGGGCTGCTGGGCTTGTAGTCAGTGTCCTGTGAGGTGAGTGGGTTAGCTGCCCACGGCGCACCCTCCGGTGTTCCGAGGGCTGAGTGGGCCTGTGTGAGTCTGAAGAGTATTCAGGTTCCGTGGCCTAGGGCTTGGAACAGTGTCTGGTATGGTGTGAATGTGCTGTGTGTCTTTCTGGCCAGAAGGGGGCATCTCTGCCCTAAGGGGTGTTGGAGACTGTGCTGGGAGGGGAGCCAGGAGGTCGGAGGGAAGAAAGAGGCAAGTCTGAAAACCCTCCCCCTCATTAAAATGAACTAAGTCAAAAGCTAGGTGAGTGGCCCCCAGCCCCACAGCTCAACAAGGAGCTAGGTCCTTAGACTAGGACCCGAGTGTGGACATTTTCTGTATCCCTTTCTATTTGGGGGGACGTGATGCTTCCCCGTGGGCATGGTGGTCACTTACCCCACAGGGGTGACAGGATCCTCCTGCACTTGCCGCCCACAAGTGGGGAGAGGTCAGAGGCAGCAGGTGGCTGCAGCTGGTGCTGGAAGTACTGCCTGACCTGGCCTCTGCTTCTTCCTGACCCAGGCTGGTCCCCACTGCCCGCTTCTACCCGCTGCGCATGCACTGTGTGCGTGCCCTGACACTGCTGTCACAGAACACGGGCACCTTCATTCCTGTGCTGCCCTTCATCCTTGAGGTGAGTATAGGGTGGGGTTTGTCACTGTCCTTAGGGAACTCCATCTCCCCTGTGGCAGCCAGCACTGACCTCCGGCTGCCCAGCCCCTCGCACCTCCACATCGCTGCTTAGCGCCCTCCGAGGGCCTCTTGCCTGCGTCCTCCCAGCTCTCTTGCACTCCCCTGCTCCTTCTTTTCTTTCTCTTCCTCTTGTTGCGTGGCCTGCTGCTGACTTGTCTTCACTTGCTGTAGTTGGTGCAGGACCCTGAGAAAGCTGGCCACAGGGGCTGAAGCAAAGCCTTCTGTTTCCAGGTGCCCCTGCCCTTCCTTTGATTGTGGGCAGGAAGGGGCTATTGAGAGACGCCCTGTGTGCCGCTTAGTCCCCACCAGCTCTCTGCCCAGGCTAGAAGCAGCCCACCCCCATCCCCGTTATCATGAATCATTGCTAGGTTCTCCACCTTGAGCAGGGTTCAGCCGCCAGCACCCTGCCCTGCTGTGTGGGGTCTCCCGTTGGCAGCTTCTCTCCTGTATATTCTCCTTCTGGCTTCTGCAGGCGCCTTGGGCATCCCTGGTTCACTTGCTGTGTGGGGCTCTCCTGGTGGTTTGGGGAAGTGTTTATCAGGCAAGAGGCCAGGCTAGGTTTCCACCTCCCTCCCCTCTTGGGCAGGCCAAGGTGCCTAGTCAGCGGTGTCTAGAGGGTGTGGGAAGCTGCCACCCGCTTCCCTGGGATCCTGTGTTCTTTGGTTGCTGCCTGTGCCCCCAGTGCCTAGGGTACAGCCGTGCCAGGCCCAGGCCTCGGTGCTGCACTCATTGCAAAAGGAGGTTAAGTGTGGAGCCCCACACAGGGGCCTTTCCCTGTTTCCTGATATTGGTCTTTATGGCCTATCAAGGGGGTCAGAGCTCTGGAAGGTCAGCAGAGTCTGGAAAAGTCTGTGGGCCACAGGGCACACTGCATCTGCCCGTGTGCCCTTGGTTCTGAGGGGCCTCTTTGCTGAGGTCCAAGACATGACCCGATACGCCCTGGGGGCAGGTTTTCCAGCAGGTGGATTTCAACAAGCGGCCAGGCCGCATGAGCTCCAGACCTATCAACTTCTCTGTCATCCTAAAGCTCTCTGGCGCCAACCTGCAGGAGAAGGCGTACCGTGTAAGGCTGGCCTGCAGGCCTCCCGGGGAAGACCTAGGGTTGTGCTTTGGTGGAGTCGTGTCAGGATGTCAGAGGGTATCCAGGTGCGCATGTGGGGTTGTCACCCTGAAGCCTTGGGTGTGGACCTTCATGGTTTACTGGGTCAGGGACCAGGGAGCTCCTTTGATACCAGCCCCTGTGAACCTGGGAGTGGCTTCTGGAAAGGAGTGAGCACTGCCGTGTGGCCCCCGCCCTGGAGATCGAGTAGACTCATCAGGCTCAGGTGGGAGACCTTGAGCACCTGGCCCCATCTGATGAGCTTGGTCCTGCCCTGCTACCTCAGGATGGCCTGGTGGAGCAGCTGTATGACCTCACCCTGGAGTACCTGTACAGCCAAGCCCACAGCATCGCCTTCCCTGAGCTGGTGCTGCCTACCATCTTGCAGGTGTGTGCCTGACCCCTGGCTCCCCTTCCCAGCCCAACCCAGCACCCCGGCTGACTTGGATTGTCTCATAGTGGGCTCACTTCCCCTTGCATGTGGGCATAGGGCCAGTAGCAGAGCTGGCTGGCTGGCTTATGGGCTTCATGCTGGCACTGCCTGGAAGCTGGGGCCGGTGTCAGGGGGATGGTCATTGGTGTGTGGAGCCTGAGGTGCTTCTTCCTGGGAGCTGTGGAGTTGGTCCTGGGTGAGATATTAGCCACTCGTGCAGTTTGGGCAGGCCTGGGGGACTCACCTTGGATCTCAGGAACATGCCGGCCCCTCCCTGGGCTGGCTGTGTTCCCTGTGGCCTGGGGTACTGGATCAGCCACCTGCAGAAGCCCGAAGCCTGGTTGTGCTAGAACCCACTGCTTTCCCGGGTGGTCCTGGGGCGGGCTGGGCTCTCCCTTGGATGCTCCCTCTGCCTCACCCACCATCAGAATCTTTTTGCTTTCAGCCTGGCTGTTTCCCAATCCCAAACACTCCTCATGGGAGTGGGCCAATGCTGTCCCCACCTGGCCCCCATCTGGAGGTAGATCACTCCCTCTACTTGCAGGCCTGCCGGGAGGTCTGCCACTCACACCTGAGCTGCACCTGTCTTAGGCCCCTCCAGACTGGAGTTATACACACAGACCTGGTGCACATGCTCAGTCCCGGTGGAGTGGCATGTGCAGCGACCTCTGTTCCTCCTGTGCCCTCTTGGCCAGTGATGCCAAGCAGTTAGGACACCTCTACTTCTGGGCTTAAGGTCCTGGGGACTCAGGGTATAGCGTAGGGTTCAGCAAAGAGCCAGATAGCAAATGATTTGGGTTTTTTGGGATATGTGGGTTCTCAGAGCTATCCAGCTGCTTGCCTCTGGCCTTTGCGAAAACAGCCACAGAAGCACATGAGCAAATGCACAGGGCTGTGTGCCAGTGAGACTTGGTAAATGCAGACGGGCAGCAGGTCCTCGTGCCTGTCTGTGGTCACCACCTGGGGGTCTGGAGTAGCCATGTGCCTGAACTGCACTGAGCCCTTCTCTCCTGCAGCTGAAATCCTTCCTCCGGGAGTGCAAGGTGGCTAACTACTGCCGGCAGGTGCGACAGCTGCTTGAGAAGGTGCAGGAGAACTCAGAGCACATCTGCCGCCGCCGCCAGAATGTCTCCTTTGGTGTGTCTGACCAGCTGGCAGTGGTCAGTTGGGAATGGGCTTTGCGGCCCTGGAGTGGTGCTGCCTCAGGGTACCAGTTGGGGTGTGGTGGTGGTTTAGGGGTTGCCTAGGGTAGGGCACGGCCCTGAGCTCCTCCACTCTCCAGGATGCTTGGGAGAAGCAGTCCCGGGAAGAGGGAACCCCCCTCACCAGGTACTACACGCACTGGCGGAAGCTGAGGGACCGCGAGATCCAGCTGGAAATCAGTGGCAAAGAGCGGGTATGGCTGGGGGCTGGGAGTGGCGGGCAGGTGGATTGCTGAATGCATATGCTACATGTTGGCATGACTCTCAGGAGTGGGCAGAGGAGATTGGCTTCTCCTCACAGTTGGGGAGCAGGGGGTGATCGCAGTGAGGTGAGGTGGCTGATTGACATGGCTGTGACGGATTCAGTGCAGAGTTGGGTGTCAGGTGTCCTACAGATCTGCCAGGGCGCCTGAACTGACTGGTCACCCAGACCAGCCTGTGGGCACCAGAGAGCTTGGGAGAGTGGCCGAGATGGCTTTTACTTTTTACCATAGGCCTGGCTGTGGGTGGGGTGATTTGGGGAAAGTCTCAGTGCTCAGTGGCAGAATATAAGTTTGCCGGGTGTCTTGGGTATGGTGGCTGCAGATGTGGGAGCAGAAAGTGGCCCAGCAGGTCCTCATGAGGTGGGCTGGGCTGGGCTGGGCTAGGTGGTGAGGTTAGAAGGAACACTGACAGAGAGGAAGGGAGGAAGAGCATGCTGGGTGGCCACTCCACCCCCATGCTATTTGCTGCGGTGACCTGGTCCATGTGTGGCTGTGGAGCGGGCTCTGAGGGGAGGCTGGCCTCTGTTGGCCCCTGCCTACCCTCACCTTTGTTCTGGTTTTGGTCGTTGCAGCTGGAAGACCTGAACTTCCCAGAGATCAAACGCCGGAAGGCAGAAGACAGGAAGGATGAGGAGAGGAGGGAGCTTAAAAACCTCTTTGAGCTGGACAGTGATGCAGAGGAGGAGAGCACAGATTCCTCGGAGAGAGGTGGGGGGCCCAGCCCTTCAGAGGTCGAGGAGCCCAGGTCTGGCTGATGGGCAGACCTTACTGCTTCCTGTGCCTTCCTCACTGTTCTCTCCTATGTGAGGTGGGGTTTTCCTGGAACTGCTAAATGTCCCTAGGTCCCTTTGTTCCCATGGAAGTCTTCCTTGAGGACACCCAGGCAGAGCTGCCGGGTTGGCGCAGCCTACTGCTTGGCTACCCGCATCGTGCCTTGGTGCTGGGCCTTGGCTCTGAGTCATGCACATGGCTTTTCTTTGTCCCCAGGAACACCTGCGTTCCTGAGAGCTCAGCATCGGGAGGAAGAGGATGAGGACCAGGTAGACGAGGAGGGCAGCAGTGACTCAGCGGGTGAGTGGTTCCTGGCATGAGGGGGTTGGCCCTGGAGCCCGTCTGGCAGTGGGGTCACAGGGGAGTGGCTCTGCGCTAGGACCACACCCCTCCCTGGGACACCCAGCCAGCTGCTCTTCTCTCATGGGCTCTGGCAGCCAGCTATAGTGGCACCAATAAATTAATTAGTGCCCTGATTAATGAGTGATGAGTACAGAACCTCTGAGAGCGGCTTCTTCCTGATTCAGCAGAATTTATGTAGTCTTGTCTCCTCCTGCAGATGGAGGCCCAGACTCTGAGGCGGGGCTGGACCCCCGTGAGCTGTGGCAGCTGGCCCAGGGGCCGCAGGACGAGGTCGAGGATCTGCAGCTCTCTGAGGAGGACTGAGGGCCTCCTGCAGTGTCCCAGAACCCCTGAGGACAACATCTGTGCAGCAGGGAGGGCAGTAGACAGTGGACAGGGCTTTATTGTTGACAGACCAAACGTACCAAGAGCTGTGCTGATCTGAGGAAAGGGGACCAGCACGCAGAGCCTGCCCGCTGCCTGTGCAGGAGGGTGGCCCTGACCTGGCGCCAGGGGACAGGGCAGTCCTGGTTTAGAGGGAGGAGAGTAGCTCCTGGAGCCTCTTCACGGCCTGACTTTGGTTTGCAGACTTCTGCAGTCTCCCCAGAAAGTCTTTGGAAACTCGTTCCTTTCCTCTTAAGTCACATGTTTTCCTTTTAAAAAGTCTTGGTGTTTTTGCATCCAAAACCAAAAGGAAAAAAAAAGCCCTGGGCTTGGGGGTGGGGATCACATGGGCGCCTGGCTGGCTGCCAGCTCAGCACAGAGGCTGGGAGGGATCTGGGGCCCCCATCCCGTTCTCCTGCTTGGGTGAGGCTTGGCCCACGGTGGGGTGGCCCCCCCCATAGGGGGAGGTGGCTGTTGCTGGGGACAGGGGTTGCTGTCCTGTGCTGAGTTGCTCAGGAGCCCGAAGGCTTGGCGGCTGCAGTGGCAGAGCCACAGGGAAGCTGGCCATGTAGAAGACACGGCCCAGGCGCTTGGCCACCTACAAAAAGAGGAGCCTGGATGGGTGCCTGCCAGGAGAGGAGGCCCTTGTGCTGCCTCACATTGGTAGGGGCCTGCCGCCATACCACCCTGGCATCGGATCCCATCAGATCTTGGAAGCTAAGCAGGGTCGGGCCTGGTTAGTCCTTGGTTGGGAGACCCCCTGGGAACACCAGGTGCTGCAGGCTTGGGAAAAGGACCTGGCAACCCACTCCCAAAACAATCAGCCATTGAAAATCTTTTGAAAACCCTATGAATACAGAAAAGCACCGACGATAGTGCTGGGCACGGCACGGTCTCAGGTAGTGTTTTGTTTGTTGTACATAGCATTGCCATTAAGTCAGACTCCCACTAAACCACACATAGCAACACTGGTGGGATCCCCGGCCTGCACTCACCTGGGCACGGATCTTGAGGGCGGGCCCCAGCTTCAGCCCCATGGTGGTCAGCAGGTGCTCCTCTGTCAGCAGGGGCAAAGTCTCTCCATCAATCCCTTGTTCTCTGAATACCTGGGGGCAGGGTGGGGTCAGGGCCTGCAATCTCTGCAAGTCACAGAGAAAAGGTCCAATGGAAGAGAGCTTTTTATGTTGGGCGTGGGTGGCCTTGAGATAGAAGCAGAAAGGGTGTGGGGAGTAGAGATGAAGTTCTACGCCTAGGACACCACTCCCCCAGGGCCATACAGGTTCCCTCACCTGAGCATACTCTCCACAGCCAGACAGGCCCCCCACGAAGTTGCAGACATCATCCACTGTCCACTTGCTGACGTCCTCAGGGGCCATGGCATCCCCATCAGCGACGAGCCCTGCCATGGTGCCTAGGGGTGGGGGTGTCGTCACTGGGGCTGTGTCTTTCCTTTCCCACGCCCCAACCCCATTTACTGACCGACCTTTAAATGCTTAGAGACCTTGGATCAATGACTCCATGGATTGTGCTACCCTCCCCGACCCCAGCACCCAAAAGGTCTAAAGTGCCTGTGGTGCTCACCTGTGTGGAAGTAGGGGCTGACAGCGTAAGGGAAGCCCAGAGGCAGTGGAGGGGGCAGCGTGGACTCTGAAACAAGCCCCTTCTCTTCTGGACTGGGCTCTGCAGCCGGAGTGTGGCCAGAGGCAGAGCCCCAGCCGCCAGCAGCTGCTACCTCCCCGTCCTCTCCGTCTGAGTCCTTGGAGTGCTCTTCCTCCGACCCTTCTTGAGCCCAGGGCCCAGCCCCCATTTCCTTGGGCTCGCTCTGCCGGGCTGAACTAGAGACCGAGCTCCCTTTGCGGGGTGCGCGGCGGGCAGGCTCCCGGTGCGGGGTTGGGGGCCCAGGGCCCGGGGGCCCCTGGGGGGGCAGGGCCAGTAGTGGCGCGGAGCCGTGTTTCAGCACCAGCATAGCTCCGTGCCGCTGCAGCTCGTCGCCGCTGTCGGGGGCGCGTAGGGCGGTTTCCGTCGCCAGCAGCTGCGGCCGGTGCGCGCTGTCCAGCTCCTTCTGCCGAAGCAGCTCCGCTGATATCTCCAGCCTGGGCGCAAGACAGGCGGCGGGGTCAGCCGCGATACGCGTGCCACCACCCTGGGCGGCCTCTGTCACACCTACCGGGCAAGGCTCTGCTTCCGCAGGAGCTCCTGCTGCCGGGCGAGCATCTCCGCCTGGGTGGGGGCCAGGAAGCTGTATCCTGGAGGAAAGGGCAGGTGCAGGTGGCCAGGAGGCCCAGGGCATCCAACCTGACCGCTCCCCCGCCTGTCTGCCCTCGGCACCCACAGGGACCAGCACAGTAACACTAAGGGTGCAGTAACGCGCGCCCCTAAGACGCAGAGGCCTTGTACACCCACCCGCCTGCTCACCTGGAGTCTGGCACAGAGCCGAGGGCACCCCCAAAAAGGGAGGCCTGAGATGGGGGCCCAGAGCGATGTGGGGGGCATTTTGGGGTGACAGCAAGGGGGCCGGCTGCGACAGCTCCCTGTGGACGGCAGGAAGGTGAGTGCGCGCCGCAGGACCGGCCCCCTCCGCCCTCCCCCGTTCCCGTAACAGCCTCCGGGCACAACCCCCGCCTTCGCGGCTAATTGCTGGCCCCGCGGGCGGTCGATGCTCTGCTCATTACAGCTCCGGGTCGCGCTACCCCCGCCCCGGCCGGCGGCGCCAATTAATCTCCGCGGCGGCAGCGGCTGCAGCGGTAATTACCGCGGGGCGCACCACCACCGCGCGCTGGGGGCGGAGGGTGGGGGCCAGGGCGTAACTAGCTGCAATCTGGAGGCGTCAGCGGCAGCTGCACACGCAGCGCTCTGCAACGAGCGCCGGGGCGGCGCGGCGGGCCAGTGCCCGCCGCCGCCTCTGCCCAGCGCTTCCCGCGACCCTCACCCACCACGGAGCCCGTCTGAGCCACGAACGGCTCTGGTATCTGCACTGGCTGGGCGGCCATCCCCTCCGCCCCCAGCTCCGGAGTGCCCTGGCCGCCCAGCTCCCGACCCACTTCTGGCGGAGTTTCCAGACTTTCCGCTCCCTCTCTGCCTTCTGCTTCCTCAACCACATCCCACTTGTAGGGTCAGCAAAGCCCTCAGCTGTCCTAGGGGCACCGCCAGACGGCAGGTCCCCAGTTGCTCAATACAGAATCCAGGATGGGCCTTCGCATTCCTGCCCAGAGCTGGGGTCACTGCCTCCCCGCCCCCGGCACATTCTGTCCCAGAAACGTTTCCCTGGGCGTCTGCCTAGCACAGCGGGCATCAGGAGCCTCCTGCCCAGCAGACCCTAATCCCAGAGTTTAGCTCGCTGCTTGGCACACTTGGGGCAAGCAGTACCCACACGACTGCGATGGGGGAGGGTAAATAGGGGGAAGGTGCAGGCTGTGGGTATGGCATGCCCCCAGGAATAGGCACGCAGAGTGTGAGGGCCTTTCCCGACGCCGCCACCCCAATACCTCTCAGAGAACGGGGCAGCAGCTGGAGCCGGGCCCTCCCGGTGGTGAGCCAGGCCCTGCTTCCGGCGCTGACCTGCTGCGGATGAGGGCAGATGAACTTCCAGGCCGCTGGGGCTCCTCAGAGCTGCAGCTGCAACCTCCTGCCGGACCCTCACAAGATCTGGGGAGGGGTCAACAGCAGTGACCCAGAGGCTGAGCTCTCCCCAGGGAAGAAGCCAAGGAGAACAGGAGGGGTGGGGCGGGCGGTGGGACGCTGAGCCCTGCTCTTTTGTCACTGGGGCTGGAGAAGCAGCCATAGGGCAGGAGAGAGAGCTGCAACAGGACCTGGGAGGTGCTGACTGGCAGGCGAGCTTGGGGAGGAATATAAAGAGGTAATAGCCGAAATGGGATGAGAGGAAAGGGGCCCCTGCCTTGGAGTGGGTGGTATTTTGAGTGTTGGTGCCTACATGAGGAGAAGCTGGAACCTCGAGGGGAGGGGGCTGTGCAAAGGTCCAGGAGTGAGGGCACAGGCCAGCTCCTGGAGGTCAGTGGGACAAGAGTCCAGGAACTGGAGTGGACCCCAAATTGAGGGGGCTGCCCGAGCGACCCGTGCCTAGATAGGAGGCAGGAAAATTTCAGATCCTGACAACCAGGCACAGCTAGGGAGAACTCCTCATTCCCAATAAAGCAGTATGCTGCGCACATGGCCACATAGGCAGACGCCATCATCCACTGTGGTGGCACATGGTCACCGTCCAGCACGGCCACACTAAGGCCGGTGCGCACACAGCCATGCGGGCACAGTACTACGCACGCGCGGCGCGCAGAGGCGCTGTGCCTCCTACCCTGCCCAGGGAGGGCCTCCGAGTCTCTGCTGCACAGCAACCCCGCCCCAGCGCGGGCTCCGATGCTCCGCCGCCGCCTGTTTATAAATTAATTACCCGAAAAGCGGGGGTGGGTCTGCCTGGGGCTGGGAGCCAGCCCGCAGAGCCCAGCCGGCGCGACTGCCCGCGTTGATCCCGGCGGGGCCCGCGTCTCCGCCTGGCCGCGGCTCTATGCAACAGTGATTGACAGCCCGCTCCCCGCGCCGAACCCTCCCCGGAACAGACCAGCGGAGCCAGCCCCCAGGCAGAGCAGGGAAAGCAATTAAAAAGGAAGATTTTTAAATTATTAACATTTGGTGAATTATTTAGGTTCTTGGTGCCTAAGCTGCCCCAGGGGACAGTGCCTTGTGCTAAGGAGAGGAAATCCTGCCCTCTTCCCAGCACCCGCCAGGCCAGCTCCCTCCAGAAATCCCAGTTTCCCTAGCAGAGCTGGGGCCTATGAGGCCAGAGTGCAGCTGGACAGGGTGTCTGCCTATCCCTGGGGGTGAGCAAGCAGGAGTACAGCCACCCCACTGGGTGGGAAGAGGACAAAGGCAGGAGGCATCTGACTGGGCTTCTCTCCAGCAACCAAAGGCCTGGTGGCCACATCCCAGCTGCAACTCTGCCCTGCCCTTATGGGCTGCCTGCACCCTGCCTTGAGAGGGCTTGGCACAATCTCAGCATGGCTACAGACTTACAGTGACTTTGCTGTGGGAGCAAGGAGGACCTGGCACAGGCCACAGAGCCCACATCTCCTGGACAGAAGGCGGGTGGACCTACGGAAGCTCCTACCTCTCACCCTCACCTGGGCTCACCGGTGAGTTACATGTGAGCTTGGGGGAGATGGTGGGCGCCCCCTGGTTGAGATGGCCAAGGGACCTGGAACAGGACCTCAGGCAGCCAGGCAGGGCTCATCACCCACCCACAGGGACTAGGGGCCCACGGATGCACCCAGCTCTGGTCTTGGGACTGGCCCCCCAAACACCCAGGGCTTCTTCTAGCATGGGACCAGGTCTAGGAGGGAGAGATCATGAAGGGGCCGCATTCCAGGTGGGAGGCTATGAGGAGCACATACCATGGCTGGGGAGGCCCAGATGGTAGAGACGCTGAGGGTCGTCAAAGGGGCTGGCCTCACTCAGGGCCGACACGAGCCGGCGGTAGTGGTCTTCAGGGGCCATGGTGGACCCCAACTCTGGCAGCAGTAGAGTCTCTGGTTGGGGGGAGCACATGTGAGGGGCTTCTCCTTTAGACACTGCCGAGGGAGGGCCTCCCCTCCTAGAACCCCCATCCAAGGTCTAAGGGACCCCCTGGGACTCCGGGACTCAGGTGTCCCCTCCCTCCTCCAGTGTCTTGCCCTCGCCCCTGGATCAGGCTCCCACCTGGGGGGGACTCCCTTCGGGTCTTCTTCTCCGAAGAGCAGTCACTGGTGGTGATGTGGGTGGGGCAGCCCAGCCTCTTGCCCAACAGGTCACCTGCAGAGGGCGAAGTGAGCCCACCCAGCACCTCAGGGCTTGGAGGGGAGAGACAGGGCGAGGGGGAGGGCGGGCGAGAAGCTGCCCTCGCCCCCTGCCCCAGCCCAGCCTGGAGCCCCAGCTCAACCTGGAGCCTTGTCTCAGTCTGGAATGCTGGCCACTACCACACAGGGCACCGCTGTCCCTGGCAGTCAAGGCCTTGCCCAGTGTGGGGTCCCAGGCTTTCTGCTGGTGACATCATGACAGTGGGTGGAGGTGGAGAAGCAAGGGCACCCTGACCCTGGCCTTGGCGGTGTGAGCAGAAGGACTGATTCATGCAAGTGCCCCTCCAGGCGCCTGCTATGCCACTGGCACGCTGCTCCCTCCAGGACATCCCAAGCCTCCTCAGTGACTCCTGGAGAGGAACAGGTCACCTTTGCCTCCTGACAGGGGCGCTGCTCTGCAGACTTGGGAAGGTCCTCCCGGGTCCTCCCAGCCTTGCTGCCAGAGGCCCAAGTCTCCTTTCTCTGCCACACCTCGCAGAGGCTCACGTACCTGCCCAGGTAGGCTCTGGGTTCCTGAGGGCATCAGAACAGCCCACCTGCCATGTGGAGTCCCCACGTGCTGGCATCAGGCCCAGCCCCCCACAGATGTCCTCTCTAGGGCTCACAGATCAAACTCCACACCACAAACCACACTCGTCGGTTGGCCAATCTCCAGCCCGGCCCTGGTAGCCCACTGCTCAGCTTCCTCCTGCATCCCTGACTCTGAAGCGGGGTCTCTGTTCAACGGCCCAGTACCATCCTGGCTCCAGGCCATAGCTGCTGCCTCTGCCCCACCTCATCCTCCTGAGGCTGGGCGTGGGGAGGGGCTGTCCCTGGGGACCCAAGCCCTCCGTGACACCTCGGCCATCGGGGCTCCCAAACCCATGCCCCTGAAGCTCTGCCGTCAGCTCCACAGCCTAATTCCTTTTTCTTATTCCCTTAATCTGTCATTTTTATCAGGCTAGGGAAGTGCAGCGGCGAGAGTGCCGATCAATCTCCACATTACGGCTGACAGAATGGTGCTAATAACTTATTGATCTCAGTCACCTCCCTGCCACCAGTCTGGCCAGCCATCCCAGGCCCTGCCCCAAAGAAAGGGACAGCCCCTACTGCCTGGACAGGACCCCCTCGTGACAGGTCAGGGTGAGGGACCCAATGGATGGCTCTAAGACCCTCGGCTGCATCTGGGGCCCAGGCAGCACGCTGAGGGCGGCGGGGGGCAGCTGTGGAGCTGCAGGTGAGAGGTTCCCACTCCATACCTGCTCCCCAGGCCCCAGACCACACACACCCCTTAGGGTTAGAAAAGGGCTCCTTCACAACAGCTTGTCCCCATTTTAACAGTGGGAACCCCCTCCTTTCTGTGGGGGGCTGCCTGCTCTTGGAGGACCTGAGTCTCAGCCCGGGAGAAGAGATTGTGGGGTTGGGGTACCGCATGTGAAATCCAGCCCCATGGATGAGGCTGCTGTGATGAGGCCACATTCACTCATGGACACACCTGGGGCACCTGGAGGCAGCAGGCAGGCAGTGCACACGAGGGAGGACACGCCAAGTCACAGACGTGCTCAGAGGGCCCAGGGCCCAGGAAGCAGACAGGAGGTGTCTGCTGGCCCACAGGAAGTAAGAAGAGGTGGCAACAGGTAGAGACCCCCCCAGCCAGAATCTAGGGATGCCCCCTAGGGGGTGAGGCCCCCCTGGAGGAAAGCATGAGTGAAACACACACACGCGTTCCCTCCACAGCCGCGCACGGTGCAGCTCTTGCACATAGTTTGGAGGGAGATGGGGTGCCTGGCCAGGTGAGCGAGCACCACAGGGGGACACGTGTGTGCGGTACACAGATGCCCTGGCTGGGAGGAGGCACACACGCGCCTGTGTGTCCGCTCACACATGTGCACACGTGCCCTTGTGCACCTGGGGAGGTCTCTGGGCAGGAGTGGGGGAGGGGTTGCGACTCAGAACATCTCAATCACCGTGGGGCTCCCTTGGCTCTGCCAGATCGATGGGGCAATTAGATTTTATCAGCTGCCTGCTCAGCCTTCTCAAACAGGCCTCCAGCCATCACAGAAGCACCCCCAACCCACTCAGCCTACAAAGCCTGCCAGGTACATGGGGCTTGGGTGGGTGTGCCCAGGGAGGTGGACCACACCCGCCCAGCCTCCCCAGGCTTGCAGCCACTACTGGAAACATCCTTGCCTAGGGCCCCTGACAGAAAGCCCACCCCAAGTGCCCTGAAGCTCAGCTGTGCCCCGCTGCAGCCTTGTGGCCTATTCCCCTGGGGAGTGCAGTGGTCCGCAGGCTGGCCCACCCTCTGAGCTCCTGTGCCCTCCAGGGCCCCAGGGAGGCAGGACCAGGTCCAGGCATGCCCTGTGGGGTGAGCCGTTCCAGTGCGGGTATTTTGAGCCTCTGAGAGGCTTGCACAGCGTCTGCCCCTGTGAGGAGGGGACAGCGAGCCTCAGCCCCTCCAAGCCCACCCCAGCCATGGCCACAGAGGAGCCCCCTCCTCTGCAGCCTGTCTGCTGGGCTGGCCAGGATTAACACAATTACCATCCCATGGAGCCCTGGAGGGACAGCCAGCCTCACACCTCCCTCCTCTTCTGCTGGACTCCCTGGCTACCAGCCAAGGCGTCCAGAGCTGCCGAGCAGAGGGTGGGCTGTCCTCAGGCTGAGTGGCTGTGGCCTTGCAGCCTCTTCCTCGCCCTTGGGACCCCCTGAGCTCCTCACCTGTGGGTCCCAGGCCAATCTCCACGCTGCCTCTCTGGAAGTCACAGCGGCTTGGATGTTCAGGCATAACGAGGTGCCGGCTTCGATGTACGCTGGATATGAGGGTGGGGAGGTCGCTGTCCTGGCTGCAGCAGAGTGAGACAGGACAGGCCATGAGCAGCCAGCGGGTTGTGAGCCTGACAAGGGTGAGCGTTGCGGTGCATGGCCCAGAGAGTGCGTGGAGTGTGGCAATGCCCTGTGTGCCTCTGCGTGGGTCCTGTCCTGCTACACGTGCACATCCACCAAGCAGATGAATGAAGCAGGGACCTGGCATTTAGAAGCCCTCCCCACCCCACCCCACCCTGGCTCTCAGCCAGCCCCCATCACCTTCCCCTCTGCTTTCTGCAGAGGGAACAGCATTGTACCCTGCTCCCTGCCTCAGAGGGCAGCCTGGTGACCTGTGTCCTGCAGGACAGGTCTAGAGAGCACAAGCCCTCTGCCAGTCCCCGCAGCAAGAATGCGCCAAATGCCATTTTGATTAAAACTTGCGACCAGACCTCAAGCTGAGTCTCTTCAAACAAGGAAAGAGTTTCAGACCAAAACCTGCAGTTAACAGCCAACATGACACACGCTTATGAACACAGAGCCAATGGGCACAGCCGACACCACCCACAGTGTGCTCAGAACCCACTGCTGTCCCCAAGGCACACAGTCAGGCCACTTGGGCTTGGAATAAACCTGCCTGTAACTCTTTGTTCCCTGTTTCCTCTCCTTCTTGCTGACTCAGCTGAATCCTCATCTATGGAGCACTGGTGAGAAAAGGGAGAGGCAAAGAGGGGCACCCCGACCTGGTGTCAGCAGAGGGTAGGCGACCAAAGGCAGCCAAAACCAGGGCAGGGCAGGCGCAGTGCCTCTGGCACCCAGCACATGCCCTCCCAAGCCCACCTGTGGCGGAACAGCCTCTTCAGCGGTGCCAAAGCCCACAGAACCTCCACGCAGTGACCCAGGAGCCAACTCCGAACCTTATTAAACAGCCCCCAGGCCGGCTGGGCTGGCTGCAGCTGGGCTAATCCAGGACCAGCCTCTAAGCAGATCAGTTTCAGCAGCAGATAGCCCAGGGCGGCCCCAGCCCTCCAGACACAGATGCAGTTCTCTCCCTGCCCTGCACAGGTGGGGGAGTAAGTACTTTATAGGATTAATTGGCATAAGGCTCAACCCCAGCATCCTCATTGATGGGCGAGGGGGGTGGGGGAGGGGGAGGGGTGTCAGAACTGCTATCCTCAGCATGAGGAGGGGCCACGGCCCCCCGGGGCACAGGCCACAGTGGCCACAGAGCTGCTCCCCACAGGGAACCTCTTCTGATGCCAATGCTGGGAGGGGAACCAGCTTCTAGAGACTCCAGGGTTTGCTGTTCACCCAGCCTCACCCTCAGAGGGAGGGTTAGGCCTACCTGTCCAGACCCATGTCTAGCCCAGCCACCTCAGCAGCCATGAGCAACTTCATGCACTTAGGGTCACCAGGCATGTGGGGGGGGGCCTTGGAGGTGACACCTGGAGGGAAGAGAACTTGCACTGGATCTCCACGCCCCAGTCTCCACCTTGGGAGTCTGCTCCTCAGGCCCCGAAGCAGCCCAGTCCTGAACACGTGTGCTGGTTGCTTGGTCACTCACTGAACAAATGATGCTGGTTTTATGCAAAGATCCTCAAAGACACTGCACACACCAGACTGAAAACCCAAGAGCTCTGTCCTTGGCATCGCAGCAGGGGAACCCCCATGCTTGAAGCCACGAAGCACCCTCTGTGCTCTACCACATACCAGCAAAGCCCATGGTGGTCTCAGGAACCTGGGGCATGGGGGGACTGCAAGGGGAGGGTCATAAGAAGGCCAGAAAAAGAGGATAGGCCCATTGCTCGTCTAGAACTCCCAGCTGGCTCCCTCAGTGACACCATGCACTCCAGACTCGCCCCTCCCCCTCCAGCTCAGGGAGGCGTGGGCTATGCTGTTGGGGGAGTCACGGGGCAGAGGGGAGCCCTGAGTGTCTGCTCACTCTGAGCAGGCAGGGAGTCCACTGCTGGGTTAGTCAGAAGGACAGAGACGGATGGACCAAGGAACAGACAGAAGCAGGGGAGCAGACTGGTGGAGAGTGACAGATGACAGATAGACGCACAGACAGGAGATGGGAGACAGGACAGCACTGATGGACAGGATGGGACAAAGAGGTGGTGGGGGCAGCGTGAGACAGCTGGTCCCAGCCACCCACAGCCTGGTCCAGATGCTGGGTCTGTCCGCAGGCAGGCAGATGGCTGTCAGTCCTCCTGGGCCTGCCGTGCTCTCCTCTCAAGCCGTAATCCCCTTTGATAGAATCCAGAAAGTCACCCTGGCCCCTGGGGCCTCTGCAGGACCAAGAGCCCACTGGCCCAGGCCTGGCTTCTCTGAGGTGCAGCAGGCTGCTGCAGTCAGAGCTATGATGGACAAGCCTCCCCACCCAAGGCCAGGTGGACGGGAGCAGGGGCCGGAGGTGGGAGGATCTGCTCCTGGAGGAGAGGCACAGCTGCTGGGTGCCCCACCAGCCTCACTGACACTGTGGTGTCCCCAGTAAAAGGCTCATAAAATGTCATCAATGTACACGACAGTTCATAAAAATCATTAGTTGAGCTGGCAAATCCAAAATGAGATGGAAATAAGTTTAAAGATATTTTTATTGTAATTTGGCTCCAGGATCCAGACTTTCTTGAAGACATAAATAACAACACACTTGGAGACAAGCTCTCTCCTGGTGTGGCTGGCAGGGGGCTAGCTGGTGAGAGGGACCCAGACCTCTTGCACCTGTATCTTCCCCTGAGGCCACGGTTGGGCTAGACCCTTCCTGTGGTGCCCCACCGTCCCAGGAGACCCTAAGGTAAGACTAGCCAGAAACCATAGCTGGGCTCTCTTCATAGCCTGTCCACCCCTGCTTCTAGGGAGCCAGGAATCTCGGTCCTCCTAACGCTCTAGCATTCCTGCTGGATGGCTTCACTTTGATCTCCTTGCCATATCCTATATTTGCAGCCCTCATCCTGCTTCCACAGCTTGAATGCACGTGGTCTCTGGCAAACCCTTAGCCTGCCAGGCAGGGCGGCCTCCAGAAGGATTTTTCAAAACAGTCTGGTCACATATGTGCTCAAGAACTTTCTGTGGCTCCCTCTGCCTACAGCAGTGGTCCCCAGCATTTCTGGCACCAGGGACCTGCTCCATGGAAGATAATTCTCCCACAGGCCAGGATATGGAGGATGGTTTTGGGATGACTCAAGCATTGGGGTGGGGCTGTAAATACAGATGAAGTTTTGTTGTTCCATGGCCTGGGGGTTGGGGATCTCTGGACTAGAGGAAAAAGCCCAATAGGCCCAGCATTCAGGACGCAGATGTTTAGCCCCTAGGTGGGCCATACCTGCCATATTCGCTTCCTCTCTTTGCCTATCTCTGGTCCTCGTTCCTCCACAGCTTTGCAGAGCCCCCTTTCCCTAGTGAACTGTCTGCATCCTTCAAAACCCCACTCACACCGTGCCATTCTTGCCTCCTGGTGAGTGTCTGGGAGGCTGGGAGAGGCCAGTCACAGCCTCATCCTGGAACAGATGAGCACAAGTAGACAGTACCACAGTGGGCAGCATGTGCTCTGGCTCTGGGGCTGGCTTGCCCGGAACTCCTTCATGTGCTGGTGTCAAGGCCTGGCACAAACCTGCACTGGCTGAGATCTCCCTGGTACCTGACCTGCGGTGTGGTAAGAAGTGCATGCGGCAAACCTAGTGGATGCTCAGCACGCTGGCTCATACTGGCCAGGGTGTGGACGAGATGGGAGACGACAGGCAGAGAAGGGAGGAGGGCCAGGGGGCTCGAGCATTCAGAAACAGGCCCAGGGGAAACAGAGCAACAAGTATGCCGCCTGGGCAGTGTGGGCAGAAGCCCAGCCAGCTGGGGCTCCTACCTGCAGGACGTCTCTCGGAAGGAGATGTTCACATCCCAGTGGGTGTGGACTCTGCAGGGAGAGGAGTGGAGGGTCAGTGTGGCTCTAGGATTGACCCTAGATAGCAGGGTGTGCGTGGACCTGACCCAGGTACCCTCCTGGGCCAGCAGTGGGGCAGTGGCTGAGGGGCAGTGGCTCATTCCCAGTTCATCCTGCCGTGCCTCCCACTGGCCAGGTTTCACCCAGCTCCTGGCCTTCCTAGAGACGAACAGGGATGAGAGCGGGGGTCCACACCCTCACTTGATGTACCCACAAGAGCCTGGGTTGTCCTGCGGGCTAGTGCTTCCCCTGAATGGGGCTCACCAGACTCAAACCAACTCCCTAGTTGCCGGTATAACAGCACGTCGGGGAGTAAACCCCGCCCGCATGAGGCTCAGAGCACCACCCTCAGCGGGCACAGCCTCCCGGCTCCTGATGCTGCTAACCCTCCACTTGAAAGCGATTCCTCCGCCGGAGAGGTGGGAGGGGATGCTGGGCTGAGAGCAGCTCCTGCCTGTGCCCCTCATTCTGGCCCACAGCAGCGTCCCCAGAAGGCCCCTGGACTTGACGCCACATCCCCAGGAAGCCCTGCGCCTCCTGGCCTGGCCGCGGAGCAAGTACCTTCTTTTCATGATACGGACGTGTGGTTCATCCTCCTGCTTCAAGCCTGGCCTCCACCCATAGGCTGGTCCGCTTCCGTCGCTGTCACCATCACTGGTAGAGAAGCTAGGGGTTCGCTCCTTCTTCAGGGTGCGTGCAGTGGGCAGGGTGACCGTCCTCTTGTCTGCCAGTCGTCCCCGGTTCTGGGTACGTGGGAAGAGAAAGGTTATGCCGGGCCAAGCTCTCAGCCTCTCTGGCCTGGGCCAAGGTATAGGGGACCTATTGCTGAAGGCCTGCCCACAGGACGGGCTGTGTGGCCCCACAGGCTCCCGTCCAGCTTGAGGGCTGCCCACGTGTGGCAGGCCTCATCTTCTCCCCTCCACGGGACTCTTCTTCCCTTCTCCCTTCTTGGTCTTGGAGTTTTCTGTGTGTGGCCTGGGGCAGGACTCGTGGGCGGGTCTTGGAGGGTGTGCACGTGCAAGTGCCTCTGTGTGTGTCCACCTGCAGTTCTGTCATATTCTCTGTCAGGAGCTCAAACTGGCATCCACATCAATCAGTAAATTCCCTCTTGTCCTTTCTCCCTTTCTTTTCTTTTCCTATCTCTCTTTCTCTCCCCCTCCCTTTCTGTCTGTGCTAGGGATCGAACCCAGGACCCCATCCATTCTAGGCAAGTTCTCTGCCACCAAGCTACAGACTAAACCTCCTTTTTCTACTTCATTAATGCAGTGCAGAGCCCAGCTCAGGAGCAATCTGAGCCTGGGGCTGGGGGCTGGGGCCTGGGAGAACTGGTGGCTTGCCTAAACTGTTGGTCCCGGGCAGAATTCAGCCCCAGCATTCACAGGACACCTGAAGAGGAGCTCTAACCAGCCCAGAGCCTTTGTCACACAGGCCCTGACGGGCAGAGTTTTTCCACAAGGCTTGTTCCTCTCCTTTCTGTACCCACATTGTAAGTGGGTGGCCCTGAGGATGCCTTGAGCCAGGGGCTCTGTACCTGGGTTGCACACAGCTCACACACATGTGCCAGCAGACATGTGCTTGGTGCTGCACAGTGGCATGAGTGTGCGCCCTGGCCTGGCCCTTTCTCAGCTCTTCCTCTGTCTTCAGGTCTCTCTGCCCCCAGGGGAAAGGAGGAAAATCATTGATCATTGTCCAGTTGGTGGAAGGCTTTTTCTTGTTGATAAACAGGCTGCCAGCTCACAGCAGCACCGGCCCTGGGAGTATCTGATTCTCTCTCCTCAGTCTGGTCTCCAGGGTTTCCCTGGACCCTCCTATTGCTAGGAGGGATCCTCAGCGCATCTGTGAGTTTGGGGAGGCAGGCAGAAAGGATGGTCCCAATCCCAGGTCATCCAGGACACAGAGGTGAGCTGCTACCCAGCATCCTGTCCCGCAGGGCTTAGGCATCTCTTCAGACACAGAATCACCACCATCTCTAGGCACAAAGCTCATTCTGGCCAGCACCTTCCTCTGGGCTCTGGGAGCCCCAGTCACCACCACATCTGCCCTCAGAAATCCTCTGGGGCCTTCCCAGGATACCCTCCGATGGCCTCTGCTACAGAGTTGCTGAGACAAACCCAGCAGTACTGGGGAGGGACCTGGTGGGCCACTAGGATCTAACGGCAGGCCTGCCGGATGAGAGGGTCCGTTCTGTGGTCCCTTCTAGGACCTGCCTGGCCTTCATCCTACACTATTCCTGCAACAGCAGAGAATAGGTAAGGCTGCAGGGGTGAGCCCCTGTCTGTGCCCCGGGCCTGTCTGCCCAAAGGAATGGGTAATCATTTTTAATAGCCCCTAGTTAGTTTGGAGCATGCTCTGTCCTTCCCAGCCTGCAAGAGACCAAGCTCCAGAACCTAGGGGGAGGTTCTGCCCCCTGCCCTCTCCTGCCTTTCTTTAAAGTACTCTCTTAAAGAGAAAGGGCTGGGATTTAGCTCAGTTGGTAGAGCACTGCGCTGTGTTCTCTGAGGTCCCGAGTTCAATTCCCAGCACCGCAAAAATGGGAGAAGGGCCTGGCAATCTACTCTCAAGGCAATCTCGAGAAACAGTCAGCCATTGAAAACCCTATGAGGGTCACTATAAGTTGGATACCAACTCGACGACACGTAACAACAACAACAACTTAAAGAGAAAAAGAAGTATTTCTCTCTGCTGCTCATCTGTGGTATGGAGGAGATGGGGAGGTGAGACTGCTGCTAGGAAGGGGACCAGAACCATGTGGCTGGCCATGGAGCCCAGGCTGTTGCCAGCCTCAGACCCATGATGCACAGATCTGGACATAGGGACCCACCAGCCGCTGCCATGCCCTGAGGGCACTGGAGGCAAGGCTGAGGTGGTACCTGGGGATAACCCCGGGGGGAGGACAGCCGCAGACCCAGAGTGGCACCCTGACCCTGTGCAGGGACCCAGAACACATGCCCCGCCCCCCCAGAGACCTCAGTCAGCACCCCTGCTCAACAGATTTGAGAACTTGGCCCCTAACCAAGAGCTGGCCCTCTTCAGGTGGCCAGAGGGAGTGCCAGTGTGCGAGGCCCCTGAGCCACTTGCACACTCCTATTTCGCCCCTGGAGTGTATGTGACACGGATACATAGCTGTGGCCTGGCCATAAGGGCAGGAGAGAAAGACAGCCTCCTTGTGAGAAAGGTGGCACTGGAGAGGAGGGTGCTGAGGAGGCTCCTTCCCAAGGAGGGACCAGGGTTAGGAGAGGCAGGCCCAGGGGAGCAGAGGTGAGGAGCCCCAGGTGGGTGGCAGCCCCACCCCTCTCTGAGCTGCAGATTTCCCACTCGTGGTGGGCACTGATTCTGCACCCTGCCTCTTGCTCCTCTCTCCCAGGCGAGGCCTTGGGCAGCATGTTGGGAGCAGCAGATCTCGCTCACTCAAGCAGAAAGCAGGGTTCCCAACTAGCCTGAGGCTGGTGCCCAGAGGCCCCTCTCCAGCACCAGCTGCTTGCAGGAGTGCAGCAGTGGAGAGACTCTGGCCTCCTGCCCTGAGGTTCGGCAGAGGGGTCAGTGGGAGCTGTGCACACCTGCCTGGAGAGCCTTGTGCAGGTGCACACCACACTCCCAGGTGAGCTCAGTGTGTGTGGTGGCCCCAGGCTGTCAGTCCACGTCAGACTATGTGGGGTAGGCATGTAGCTCCCCTCCCCCTGCCCCATACATATAAGTCTGGCACTTCCCACCTGTCCAAGATATGCCTCTCAGGGCCCATGAGGAACCCAGGACACCCCACTACCAACCTAAAGGAGACAAGCCCAAAGTGGCCACATGGGTCTTCCCAGGTCCACTGGGCACCTCTGCCCCCTCCTGCAGAGAGGATGCTGGGTGGAGCCAGAAACAAAGCCTCCCCCAGCTCATGGCCCTAGCTGGCTCCCCTCAGGGGCTCTGACAGTCTCCCTCCGGAGGACATTTCCCTTTCAGATCAGTCCCCCAACCCTCCCTGCCTGGGAGCCTCCACACCTGCTCCCAGTCTCTCCTGCTACGGAGGCCATCAACAGATTGCCTACCTTGGTGGAAGGCCTCCAGTCAACCCCCCACTCTACTCTCCCTCTGGACACCCACACTGCAAAGACCCTGCCCTGACTCCACTCTGTGTAACCAGGACACTTAGATGTCCAGGCCCTTGCAGGAGAGGTTGCCAGCCCTCAGCACCCCAGAGACACGTCTCTCACCCAACCCTGAGCCCACCCTACAACAAAATTCCAGCCAGCCCATACCGTCACATCCCAAAGTGAGCCTAAGCCCAGAACCAGCTCCTCTCTCAACTGGGCCAGCTGACTTGGTGACCTCCGAACCTAGCCAGGAAAATCCCCAAGGCCAAGTTGAATGACCAGGGAGAAGACCCTGGACTGTTGCCGTGACTTGAATGCAAACAGCTCCAAGATGTGCGTCTGCTCGGGGTGCTGCGGGACAGCTCTACCCGCCCTCCATCCGACCCAGGAGGGGATCAGGCCTGGGATTCCTTCCCCTTCCCAGGCACTCCCAGTCCTGGAGAACACAGGTACCACCCCTGCGGGGGAGGCCTAGCCCCTCAGCCCCGGTTTATCTCCTGTCTCACCACTGGCGAGGATATCCGACAGCCTGGACAGTCGCAGATCGGGGGGTGCACCTGCAGGATCCCCTTGGACATAAGCGTCTTCAGACTTTTCCCTGCCAGGAGACCAAGCAGAACTTGTGAGCGCACGGCCAGGGGTTGGTGGCATTCCCACCCATCCGCACTCCTGGGGCTCTGCAGCAAGCGCAGTGTTCCCCTCCAGCAGGTGCACGAAATTCACAGGGATCTCCCCCACCCACCGGCTTCCAACTTCTGAGCCTGCCGCCCGCCCCACCCTCGCTGACGCGGCAGGAATCTGCTGGTCTCTGAAACTCAGGTCGCCAGCGAGCGCCTTCCCCTGAGGAAGCTCAGCCTCCCCCCCCCCCCGCCCCCAGCGCCCCTCCTCCTGCGCTCCACCCTCTCCTAGCCGGTTCCGCGGGAACCCGTGGCAGAGCCAAGAGGGTGGAGTTGGGGAGCTGGGGAGCGGCGTCGGGGATGGGGACCCTGGCCTGCGTCTGGCCCTACAGCCAGAAAGGGGCGGCCACGCCGGGCTCCAAACCCGAACGCTACTGGGTCTCTAACTTTCTAACTGCGCCTACGCGCTGGTGTCCCGGCTCAGGCCCTGCACATCACACTTCTGGAGCCACGACCCGAACAGGCTGCGGTCGGGTCCCGCCGTCGGGGTCCACGGCTCCCACCAGCATGTTCGGACTCCACTAGCTGGCACTCGCAATCCCAGCCGCACGTGCGCCCCTCCGCTCCCTTAGGAACCCCTGGCTCCACGCCTGGGAAGGGGAGGCATCCCTCCCAGTCGGCCTCTCCCGAGTCCCAATGAACTTGCCTTGCCTTCAGGCCTCGCAAAGGCCTACTGAGCGAGGAGAGCGCCAGAGCCCGGGCAAGGGGACCGTGGAAGCTGAGGGCGCTCTGTTGTGACCACTAAGTCGACCGTGCGGGTTGGGCGCGGGGGTGGGGGGCGGTCCCTGCGGCAGCTCTGGAGCTGCAGCGCCCCCTCTGGGCAGAGACCAGGTTTCCCAACTGACAGAGTGAGGGGCCCGAACCCGCGGGTCCCCGGGGATCGAGGAGAGGGACAGTGGCGGCTTGCGCCCCCACCGGGGCCGCACCTTTGTGGCGGATGCTGCGCTTCCAGTCCTTGGCCGTCTCTCGGCCGCTGACGAACTGGAACTCGTTGGGCGTGAGCCACTCGCCGCGGTGGCGGATAGACGGGCCCTTGCTGCCCTGGCAGAGTTTGCGCACGTAGAGCAGCGCGCGGTTGGTGCCGCACTCCACCTCGATGCACGGCTCACCGTTGTCCAGCAGCGGCTGGAAATCCGGCGCCGCGGCCCCAGTGGCCGAGAAGCGCTCGAGGGCCAGCGGGTCTCGGGGCAAGTGGAGGTGCGGCGCAGCCTCGTGTAGGCTAAAGTAGGCGCGCGGGGGGCGGAGCGGCGGAGCAAACAGTGGCTCGTAGCCGGCGGCCGAGGCAGGCAGCGAGGCGGCCGGGGGCAGGGCTGCGGCGGCGGGTAGTGGCCCCAGGTAGCTGGGCAGTGGCGGCAGCGGCAGTGCGGCCAGCGTCGGGTGGAAGGTGGCTAAGGCCAAGGCCAGGTCCTCGCGGCCCGGGAGCTCCTTCTTGACTGCCGGCATGTCGCGCCGGCTGCCCCTCTGCCAGCTCCCTGCCGCTGGCGCAACTTACTCTGGCGGGGCTGGAGTTGGGTCTTGGGCCAGGGGCCCTGGAGACGCCTAGCTGCACGCCCACCCGCCCGCTACTGCACCAGGGCGCCGGCAGCCGCCGCCGCCGCGCCGCCCGCCGGGTCGCCCCGGGCTGCTGCCTGGCCGGCTGGCGGGGCCTCAGAGGCCCACGGCATGGTGCTGCCGGAGTCGCTATCGATCCTGGATCGACTCGCTCCGCGCCTCGGCTCCGGGGCCCTGGGGCTCTGCAGGGCGTCAGGAGTCCACCTGCACTCGCGCCCAGGGGCAGTCTGCTGGCCGCGCGCTGGCCAGAGCCGGGCAGAGCCGGGCACTGAGGATTCGCCGAGTCTCCAGCCCCGCTCTCTGCCCTGCCGGGGTCCCAAGCCCCCGCCCCGTTCCGGGCCGTGCACCCGCGTCCACTGGCGCGTGCCCGTCTGCCCGGCGGGGACTTGGGAGACCCGCCGCCGCCGCCGCCGCCGCCGCCGCCGCCACAACTTGGCCCATTTAAACGGCCCCGGCGCGGCGGGCGGGCGCGGGCTCCAGCTGGGGGTGCGTGAGGGCCGACCGGACTCGGGCGGCGGGACAGCCGCCCCGCCCCCGCATCCCCCGCCTACCCAGAGGTGGGAGCGTAGGTGGAAGGGAGGCCGTGTGAGGGGGTGGTCCTGAGTCCTGGACCCCACGTGGGGCAGAGGCGGGCGGGGTCCGGCGGGGTAGGTGTGTGGGCTCCTGCTGGAGGGAGCTGCGGTGGTCCTGCTCCGCCTGAGTGTAAGCCTGTGGCCCTGCGCGGGGCTGTCTGCAGGATGGCGGCTGTGGATGGTGGGGAGCATAACTAAGGACAGCCATTCCCTGTCAGTTGCCCTCTTTCCTCTCTACTCCCTGCACATGAGAGTCTGCCGCAGAGAGAGCAAGCAAGCTTCGGATGACACACAGCATTTTTGGAGCAGGACGCCCACCTCCAGGACCAACAGTGCCAGAGCATTGTGTAGGCAAAGGACAGTCACAGACTCAGAGTGGGGGTGGGGGAGGGGGCCGCTGGCTCGGCAGGTGTGCACCCCACACGTTTCCACCCCACTAGGCACTAGTCTGGGGAAGAAGGACCCACCACACCCATGTTCACCTTGGTGTCTTTGAGGGGCAAGTCAGTTGGGCAGCTAGCCCACTGGTCAGCCTCCTGTACTCCCTTCCACTCACTGCCTGCCTGCATCTGTGTGGAATCGGGAGCATCATGGAGAGAAAATGAGAGCCTCTGTACCTTTGGAAACCGCCAGTGAGAGTTGCTTGTTTTTCCCTGGTGCATCGGATGTGACATGCTTGAAAATGGCCCAGTGCCAGCTTCTGTGCCCCGTGATGCACCTGGCAGGGCATCCCCATGGGCAGTCTCTTGACCTGGCCGTGGGCTGCTGAGGTGGGTCCCAGGCCTATTTGCACAAGCATCTTCTTTGAAGGAAGCGCTGTGAGGGAACAGCTCCCCCACCTGCCCTAGCCACCCAGCCCAGCCACCCGGGACCATTCTGCTCTCCCTCACTAACTTACCCTGCCCACCTCAGCTGCACCCAGAGCACTAGCTGGCCCCGGGCTGCCCTGGGGCCAAGGTCTGCAGTGAACCTGATATATATATTCCTGCTATCAGGAATATGGCTGGGAGCCTGAATCCCCCTCTGCCGCTTCGGTTGGAGCTATTCTGTGGTCTGTGGGGCCTGAGGGGCCAGGTGGGGATGTGGGTGACCCCTCCTTTCTTCACCACCTTTGGCCCCATCACTACATCTGCAGCATGGACACCAGCATGACCCTGACACCAGATGTGATGGCAACAGGTTCCCTTGCCCCTCCACAGCCTGTCTTGCTCTAAGGTATGCTGCCTTCCGTGGGTCATGGACACAGGCACTGCCCATGAGCCTCCACCTTGGAGAGGCCATCATGTTAGTGGTTGTGGCACATATGGAGAGGCTGTTGGGCCTGGCTGGAGGCCAAGTGTCAGGCCTTGTGTGCCCACTGCCTAGCCACATCCCTCACCTGCTGCCAAAGACCCATTTCTTCCTGTGTTTGTAGCCTTGGATTTTCTGACTCTGGCTGGGAGCAGCACGGGCTCCGATCTGAGAAGGCCCCTGCATGGCCCTGGGCTGGCAAAAGGGCCTCCTTCCCAGCCCTGCTGATGGGCCCCTTTCATGGTGCTCAGGCACACCATCCATCCTGGGAGGGGTAGAGGGCCACTCAGCCCACCCTGCCTTACCTCAGGTCAGTCCTGTGCCCCTGTCTGGAGGGCCAGGCCCCTTCCTGAGAAGACCCTGAGTAGGTCCAAAGCTGGAGAACCCCTGTCTTCACAGGGCCACTCCAGGGCTGTCAGGAGAGTCCTTCTCCACCCTTCCTCCGCTGGGACACAGACTCCTCTGCCCAGAGACAAGGCTTGCCTACTGTGGGCTTTTATACCACATCTGCTACACCTGCTTCTGGGCTGGGGAACCCGGACCCCACCTTCATCTGTGCTTCTCAGACTGACGTAGAGGCCAGAGGGACACATTTTTGGCATTAGGATCATCCTGGCAGTTGGGCAGGCCTTCCATCCCGTGGAAACCCAGGACGGACCGGACCGAGCAGCAACCTCCTTGGTCTGTGAGGCTCCGCCTGCAGCCTGGCGCCATGCCGTCGCTGCTCTGGGTTCCCCCGGCTCAGGGCCCTCCGCCGCAGGCTGAGGCCAGAGTGCTGCTACTAGAAGGGGAGGAGGGTCATAAATAACCTCGGCCACAGTGGCAGGCAGTGGGGCAGACGTTGACCCCAGACGTCCTGAGGGAGTGGGGTCGCAGGCCCCTCTGCCTCCAGCCCTGCCTGTGCCAGCCTTGAACCATCCAGGAGTGCCTGCCTTTTAGAGTCTTTATCTGTCTCTTCATCACCCAGGCATTTCCTGAACCCAGTTGTGGTAGCACCCTAGAAGAGGCAAGCAGGGGTGGTGCTGCGGGGTGAGAGCTGCGGGGTCTCTGAGCACCACAGAGTCAGAGGAGGTGCAGGTGGGCAGAGTCTTGGGCTACCCTTCAGCCTGTCTGCCCAAGCCCAGGGCTCCAAGTGACAGGCTGCAGCCAAACAGGCCCAGAACCCCCCGAGCAGGGGGACAGGTCAGGAAGGATCTGTGGGTCCACAGGTGCAGGCTCAGTGGACACTGAGCTGTGAGGAGGCACACCGGTGTATACGCGTCCAGCCACCAGCAAACGTGCACGTGCTCAGGGCTCACCGTCTCACCCTGTACCTCTGTGCTGCCTCAGCAGCCCCGGAACCCGCGTGCAGAGGATGGCTCGGGGTGCCCAGGCATTCACTCAGATACCCACACAGCCAGGTGGCTTCACCACAAATGCAGGTAACTCACGGGTACGCCAAGGCACCAGGCCTACAGGCGCTGGCTCCAGACGGACTCAGGTCCACAAGTTCTCCTACCAAGACAGCATGCTGGGGGCAGGCTAGTTCACAGTGCTGTTGGGCTAGGAAGGGTTAACGTGGAAGGTCAGGGGTGAGTGGTAAAACAGCTGGGGCTTCCTCAGGCATTCCTGCGAAGGGCCAGAATCTCCAGGAATGTGTCCGCTCCTGGCCCGGGGCAGACACAGAGGAGCGGCCCTGCTGGGACATGCTGAGCCTCTGGCTGGCTGTGAGCTGGCTGCAGGCCACATCATGGCTTTCAGGAGACAGGAAGGTGTTTCTGAAGCTGGGCTGTCCACCAGCCTTCACCTCTGCCACCTAAAGGAGCGGAGATGAGCCTGAGCTCAGCCTGGCCCCACCCCGACGGGCGTGCAGGCAGGCCGCTCTTCTAGCCGTGCACACGGGAGGCCTAGTGGGCCTCCAGGTGGGCAACTGTGCACTGACAGTCACTTTTCATAGTCAAGTGTGTGGCACACATGCAGTGACACTGACGCAGCACTCCCGTACACACGTGCTCACCACCCCTGGCCGTACCCTGGTTCACCACAGAGGCCCCTCCCAGATGCAGAAGCTGCTGGTCTGGCAGCATTGGGGGGAGCCGTTGGTCACCTCTGGCTCTGCATGCTCAGCCTCTCCCCCTGAGCAGGTCAGAGGCCCCTGTTCCTGCCCACCGTGGGGACAGGGGGCAGGCTCTGCCTTGGGGCAGCCCTCCTGTTGCTATGGTCTCATCTGGGCTTGGGCTATGCCAGGGAGGCTGAAGTAGGTGGTGCAGAGAGGGGACCTTGTGGTGGGCTGAGCTGCACGGCCCAGTCTTCTCTGCCCTTCTTGGGACCCTAGTTTTTCACTTAAAAATGAGAGTGGGCTTGAAATCTTCGATTCTCTTTGGCCTGCAGCAGAGTGGTCAGGGCTAAGTGTGGCTGCAGGGTACCCTGGAGAGCCAGGGTAGGTGAGACTGCCAGGCCCTGCTTACCTGACACTTCTGTCAGGGGCCTGGTGTGCAGGAGCTGAAGGGCCCCGCCACCTCCCGGGCAAGCAAAGGGCTAGAGTAGAGCTCTCCAGGGCCTCTGAGACCCTGGGAGCCTGTGCCAGTGACCAGGTGCAAAGGAGCCTCTACCTGTCCTCTCCCTGTGTGTAGTGCTTGCTGGAACCTGAACTGGCCTGGGGCGTGCGTGCGTGTGTGGTGCTTGGGAGTAGCTGCTGTCTTGCTGGGTGGACGTGGGGGCTGGAGTCCTAGGCAATCCGCACCCCTCTTGACAAAAGCTATTGGAGCACTGTCCTGCGCCCACTCCAGATTCAGGTCCACGAGCCACTAGAGCAGGGCAGTAAGCAGGCCTTGGGTCCAGTCCCACCCACCCACATCCCAGGACACTGGCAGGGGCTGAATGTAAGTGGAGATCCTGGCATTAGTCCGGCTGGCAGGGCCGCAGTGCTCACGTGTCTGCACCCTGGGGGTGACCTGTGCTCATGTGTGTGCCCCTTCCTCGTGCCGTCCACACCAGCACAGACCCCATGCGAAGGCCTTAGGGACCCACGTGCCCCACCTGTGGGTCTAGGCCTCGGGGGTCAGACCCAGTGGTACTGGTCACAGTTCGCTGTGTTTGTCTGCCCTGGTTTAGGCAAACCTGTGAGGCCAGAGCCGTCAGACAGTCCCTACAGAGACTCCAGGCTGCTGTGGCCAGGGCTTTGGCCTAGGTCTCCCCCACAAGTGTAGAGGGAGTGGGTGTGAGGGGAGAGTGGGCTCAGGTGGGACCTTGGCCAGGTTTCCGAGTAGAAACAAGAAGAGAGCGTTCTGATGGCTCCCGTCACGTAGCTGGAGGCCAAGCGAAGCATAGTGCAGGGGCCTTGGGGGGCAGGTGGCTGGAGGTTGCTGCTCCCACATTGACCTCCGGGAGCCTGTCTGTCTGTGCAGGCTGCAGACTGGACCCTCCAGCTGTGTGCTGACTGTCCGGCCACCCTGGCTCAGTGACATTTGAGCTGCACGCAGGGGCTGTCCCACTGGGATGGGGGTGGGCCCAGCTCACAGCCAGATTGGTTCTCTAAGCCACTCCCATTCCCCTGTGGCCACCCTGGGCCTGGGCAGCACCATTGCCTGCCTGTTCCCCTCTGCTACCACCTGCCCTGGTGAGACTCCACACACCTTCTCGTCCCCAGAAGCTTATTAAGAGTTTGGCCTCTTCACTGGGGAGAAATATCTGGGAGACTCTCCCGGCACAGCCAGGGTGGACATCCTTGGTCTTCAGCAGGTGCTTCCCAGGGTGGGTGGTCAGGCTGGAGTCCAAGGGTACCCGGGTAGGGTGTAGTGCTCTGTTCTGAGGGCCCTGCCAACAACACAAAGTGGTCCAGACGCATCCAAGGATATGGCTGGGGGCAGGCAGGGTCACATGGAGTGGCCTGAGACCCTGCATCTCAGGAGCCAGCTGCCTGAGGTCTCTTGACACCTGTGCATATTCCTTCCATGAAGGGCCTTCTCTGTGTGCTATTGAGGGTTTATTGGGCAGTTTTGTTCTCTGGAGCCCTTGAGGGAAGAGTTTAGGCCTAGGAAAAGCAATCGTGGAGCCTTAAAATAGAGAAAACCCACCAGAGATGCCTGGTAACGGCATTGGCTCGGTCCTGGGTCATGTCCAGCAGATGTACAGTAAGAAGCTGATGGCCACCTGGCAGAAGGCAGAAGCAGCCCAGGAGAGCCTGACAGTCACGTCAGGTTTCACCAGCCCAGGGGCAGTTTCCAGTGCACCCCAGATACCTTGCATGTCATGTGCCCCAGCGTGGCCTATGTATAATGTGCACACAGGTGAATGACGTGGAACAGCAGTAAGATTCAGGAGCAGCGAAGGGAGCACAGGTGCCTGACGTGGGGTGGAGACAGGCACATGGGCGCCTGGCAGGGGATATGCTCTCTCACACACAGGGCCTGACTGCTTCCGAGGGAGCCTCATGGTGGGTAGGAGCTGCCAGGGCCACTGATCTGCTGAGACTTACACAGGGATCCCTTCAGTTTCTCTTCATGCAACAAAACTTGTGCAGGTTGTGTGGTGTAGTTGCTGTGTATTTTAGGACTTTATCCATTCTAGGCTGGGGGATTGCACCTCAGGAACAGCTGCACTGGGAAGAGGCGTGGATTGCCTGACACCCCCCACCCCCATCACGCTCACTGGAGGGCCAAGGGTTAGGTTTTCAGCATCAATTCTCTGTCATGTCTGGGATTTCCAGACAAGCTCAGATGGTCAATGAGTTTGTTCTGCTTCCTTCCACAGGCCAGCTCTAGATGTACTTCCTGAGGTACAAGGCCAAGTCCTAGACTCCCATTGCCAACAGGCCCCATTCCACAGTGGATGATTTTGGGGGGCACTGATGCCTTGGTGTCCTGTGAAGGCTGCCTGGTTGTGAGGTGCAAGCCCCCTGGGGCCATCTCACCTCTTGTGCTCTGCTCTGTGGGTCACAATGGGGGAGCCTTGGACACTGCTGGATGAAAATGGAAGTCTGTGCCTCGTGCCCCGAAGTTGTGCACCAGGAGCACTGGCGCAGCCCCAGAAGTGGGCAAGTGGAGGCCCAGCACACATGCCCGAGGCTTGTGGCCTGCTTCCCATCCGCCCACCATGGGAGGAAGGAGGCACATGTTCGTGGCACGCGTTCACACACCTGCACGTGCGTGGGGTCTTTGCTGACCACGTTTCCTCGGGTGCCCAGCCTGGAGTCCAGTGCTGTTCCTCTCTTGGGGAGCAGGTTCGCTCTGGGGGAGTCTGTAGGCAATGGCGAGAGGTCCACAGGTTGCCCATGTCCCTGAGGCCTGGGCTGCGATGACAGGGGGGCCCTGAGTCCTGGGTACTGTCCGGCCCCTGACAGCTCAGGAGGACTCTGGAGCAGAGGCCCCGCTTCCCACTCCAGCCCTGCCTGAAGCCGGAGGCCAAGGCTAATAAAACACCCACCTTGCAGAAGACAGCTTTATCTTGTTGATCGGAAGTCTGCCAGCCCAATTTATGATGGAACATAAGATCTCCAAATCTGAATTTATGTGCCATAGTATAACGAGAGGTCAATGAGATTGAAAGTGGGCTCATGATAAGACCACGGCAGGCTCACTCTACTGCACTGTGCAGAAACCGGGCAGCCTGAGTGCTGGCCCAGAGGAGGAACACCCAGGCCAGCAGCAAGGAGGAGGAGAGGCCAGGTGAGAGCTCACCTGGGAGGTGCCGACAGGAAAGGGGGGCCAGAGGGACACAGGTAGGACTGGCCCGGGGCTGTGGCAGGAGTCTTGGACAAGCTCAGCTGGACTGTCCACGCTGAGGATGATGACAGGGCAGGAAGTGCTCAGGGATGTGAGCACCTTGTCCCAGTGTCATACCTGCCCACCGTGAGTGGCCCTGTCTCTAAGAACAGTCACAGACAGGTCTTTGATCCTGGCTGGGGACAGTCCTCGAATGGGAATTCTGTGGGTCCTGCTCAGGTGCCCCCAGCCCTCCTGAGCCCTGTGTCCTGGTCACCCCTGGAATCTTGGGCGAGGAAGAATGAGGGGTGGCCCTGTTCAGGGCTTGGGCATCTGGCCTGCAGGAGGCCAGCTTTCTGAGCTCAGGGCAGACCCTGACTTCAGGGTTTATACAAATAAATGAAATGAAGAGTGCTGGCAGCCTGATCTGATTACAGTCATTCATTCTCTGGTCGTTAATAATTTGTGCAATAAAGGATTGCGGCTGCTCCAGTGGGGGGGAGGCTGTGGCTCCGCCGTCCCTCGGCGCCCGCCGCAGGAGCTGGCAACATAAATTATTAGTTTCTTATCGCTCAGGCCGCCATCGCTCATGCCGCCAGGGCCTGGCGGCAGCTGGCAGAAGTCCCACTGCCTGACTGCACTCTGAGCAGCCATTTGTCCTGGAGACTCTGGGTGGGGCCCTTCATCACCCCGACTCACCCTACCCTCTCAGGGTGTGACCCCCAGAGCCAGAGGCTGCAGCTGGCGTGAGGAGGGGCTTTAGCACTTAGGCTCTGAGCCTCAGACCTTCTGTCTGTCTGAAGCCAAACCACCCAAGGTCCATGAAGTGGCCTCACCCAACTGGGCACACACCTGCTCAGTAAGGGCCGGGGTTCTTATCACTCATGTGCTCATCAACAGAGGCCCACAGACCCCTGCCCAGGCCTGACCAGGGGATGGACAGTGTGTCTGGCTGTGCTGGTGTCTCTCTGGGTGCGGCTCAGAGTACCTGTACTTGAGTCTGCACACCTGTGCAAATGTCCTTCCTGTCTTCCTCTGCCTGCTTCTGGTTTGAGGCATTGAGCAAAAAGTTGCCACATGGGCTTGATGCCATCAGAAGCCCTGGTGCTCTAGCAGGAGGGCAGGCTCTGGAGGGCCAGTAGGAGACTTCTGGGGCTCTGGGCACCTTTTGTGGACTGTGCTATACCCCTAGGCAGAACTGCTGAGGCAAGTGGGGTTGGGGCTAAACTCAAAGGCCACAGACCAGAGAGTTCTGGCTCTAAGGCATGGCAGAAGCAAGCACCCCTCAGGTTCCTAGGGTGCCTGGATAATGTCCCAGTCCCAACCCCCAGACTGGGTAGGGGTGAGGCTTAGGCAAGGTTGGGAATCTGCAGAGGGTGTGCAAGAAAGTGTGTGTGGCAGGTGCTTACGTCTGTCTGCTGCTAGCAAAGTTGCTGGATCCAAACTTCCTGGTGTCTTCCAGTCTCAGCTTTCACTTCCCAGAATGCACAGTCATGTGAGTGCTTGTCAACCATATGAGCTCTGGGTTCCATTCCCCAGCACCACACACACACACAATAATTAATTAATTAAGAAAAGAAAAGCCATGTTCCTCTAGGAACCCAAAGTTGGAGGTGTACACGGTGTCCTGAGTCCAGCCAACCCTAGGGGAGCTTGGAGTCCAAGGAGGCGCCAGGACTCCCTCCCTGGGCAGATGCTGTCCTCAAAGGCAGACACAGCATAGACCCAGGGACCTGCACTCGGGCACTCCCACTACACCTGTGCAGCTGTCAGAGGCACCCTTGCTCCTGCCAGGGTCTCCATCTTCCTTGCCCAACAGCTGGGCAGCCCTTCTGGACTCTTGCTGTTTCTCAGCTGGTGTTACACCTGTCATTTCCTGCCTCAGTTAGCTGAGTGGCTGCTGCCTGCAGGTGAATGCATATTCATTGTTCCTTCTCCGTTTGTTCAGGTCACTGGGCCACCCTGTGCCAGGCACAGTGCTGCCAGCCCAGGAAGGCTAGGGCAAATAACTACATGACACTTCCTTCTGTATGGGTCAGAAAAGAAAGTGCCAACATTGCATCTGGCACTTGCAGCCCCCACCTGTCAGAGGCACTCTGACCCTATTCCTTGATGACAATTTCTAATGCTACCTCCTATAAGAAGCCTTCCTGGAACCCAGTCCGAGTGAATCCTGTCCCTTGAGCTTCTGAGCATTTCCAGAGCACTGTGCTCTGCCTCCTACAGGAATTCTGTGTTCCTAACCGGATGTGAGCCCCTGAATGGGTCTCAGCTCTCCTTCAGGCCAGTGGCGCATTCGGACAGCCACGGCTGGACCTAGAAGAAAATAGGGATCCAGGACCCACAGGGACCAGTGGGCATTGTCCTGCATTGTCCTGCAGCCTGGGCCATGCAGGGGTCAAGGGGCCTGATCTCTGGGCCCCTTAAAGTCTGTAGGTTCCAGGTGTAGGGCAGGGGCTCTTCTGACTCATGAAGCTTCCAGGCACTGTCCTGCCTGCCCACCTGCAGACACAGGGCACTGCCCCTCACCTGTGTGCTCAAGAGCAGGCGATTCCTTGCCTCCCTCCCTGGATACCAGTTGGGTTCTTAGAGGCCCAGCACCTTGCTGTGATTCACCCCACTTTCTGGTTCCTCTAGCCCCCTCCCCAGAATCTATTCTCTTCACTTTGCAGCCTGTCCAGCCCTTCCCTGGCCACTACACCCACAGCCTTCGTCCCACGCACTCCCTCCCAGGCTCTGCCCCAAGCCCCCAAGAGCACTTGCATACCAACAAGGGTATGCAGTAGACACACAGATCCACTAAGATAGCCCTGGCCAGCTGTACATTAACACGAAGACAGGTCGCCTGGGCTTCCCTCTCCTTGGCTTGGAAACCCAGAATGGGGAGCCCCCACCCCCACTCTGCATGCTCGCCTTGAGACTGATTTCATTTATCACTGGCTGAGGACGAGTAATTTTATCATGAAACACAGTTCAGGGTGATAGATGAGGGAGCAGGGCAGGTGATTGCTTGGCTGCCTCCCCTCAGAGAGGGAGAGGCTAGGAGGAGACTCCTGCCTCAGATGGAAGGACGGCCCATGAGGGGGATGACAATGGCAGGGTGGTTAGCAAGGCTGGGAGCCAGGGAGACAGAGGGCAATAGACCAGGCTTCCCTGCTCCCATTTCTGAGAGGTATGTAAGTCAGTCAGGCCCAGGTTGGAAAGGAGTCATGGCCAGCCCCTAAAATCCTGCCCAGGGCTGAGGCCCTACATAGTGGGAGGATGGGGGACAGATAGGCATGTGCTTCATGCCCAGAGAAAAGAACATGGGGACGCTTGCCTCTGAACTTGCCATGTTGCTGTCTTGGGGTGGGGGGGCTCAATGGCTGACTCAGGAGTGAACCTATCACATCCTTTTCCCATTTCTGTGGTGCTGAGGATCTAACCTGAGTCCTCGGAAAATACGGAGCAGCACTCTACCAACTGAGCTAAACCCTAGCTCACAAACTTGCCACAGGCAGCTCCTTTCTATCTGCGTCTTCACAAAGTGCTGCATTCGACAAGGCCATCTTACCAGCTCACCCACACTTGTCAAAGTAACACCCGCCTAACCTTCAGAGCCTTGGGGTTGCTTGTCCTGAAGTCCCTTCCAGGTGTTCCATTAGGGAACCTGCCCCAGCACCCACTCAGTGAGTTTGGGGGACGGGCATATCCACCCGCCTCCAAGCTCCTGGCTGCAGTGAGGGGCTGAGGCACTAGCTGGTGGCAGCGGCAGGGGGTGAGTCCCTCATCTGCTCTTGACCCGAGAGGTTCTTGGGGACTGGAGGGTTAAGCAGACCCAGGCGCCTCCCCTTCCCCAATACACAGGTTCTAGCCTCTCAGGTGTGGTCAGCCAGCCCCATCCCCCAACTCCCTTGATCAAAGCAGAGCCTTCACTGCCAGGGCCATGTGACCAGACAGGTGATCCTTTGGCTGTGCAAGGGGTCAGATTCAGCCCTGCAGGAGTGACCCTGGCGACTCCTGGTGGGGCTGGTGGGCGCCATTTGGGGCACTAAGCAGACGCGACAGCCAAGGGCACTGTCATTGGGGTTGATGGGCCCGAGAGGGGCGGTGACGGGAGGGGGTGCTGGCGCATGAGTGGAGCTGTCCCTTGGCAGCCAGGCAGCGTCCCTGGAGGCCTCTGGCGGCGGCGGCGTGGTGGAGGCGCCAGGCGCGTCCGGGAAGTCTGGGCTGCCGCCTGCGGCAGCTGCCCTGGGGCCTGCCCTAGCAGCCACTTGCCCAGGCCCCCACCCTGTCAGAGCAGCTTAACCCTTTCGTCTCCAGCTGAAGGGAGGCTTGAGGGGGGACCAGGTGGAGACCCTGTGGGTGGCTGTAGCCAGAACTGCCTGTCTGAGCTGCGCGAACATAGGTCCTCTGAGGATCTCAAGTCACTGAAGGCGCTACACCTTCTTTCCGCCTCGCCCCCTACTGCAGCCAGGCCTTCTCCCTTCCTCCTGGGGCTCAGGGATTCAGTGAGGACACACCAATGACAGTGCCAGTTTCTGCTGGAATTGTTAGATCCCCCAGTGTCCTCACACAAATCATGAAGTGAACAACCACTGCCTGCCTGGGAGACTGAGGCCTGAGAGACCAAGCTATAGCCCTGGCAGAGAGGACAGCCAGAGTCTGCCTTCTGCGCAGGACTAAGGCCCCTCCCTCCCATCTGTCCCCTCTTCTTCCTTCCTCCTCCCTTTTCTTCTCTCTCTACTGCCCCCTCCATCCCCTCCCAATTGTCCTTCTTCTCTTCCCTCCTCTCCTGCTCCCTCCCAAGAAGACTGTGTAGGGCCCAGACATAGGCCAGGGAGGGTGGAACTTGGGATCCCCACTGCTACCCGTGAGGAGGATCTGCAGATGATGGACCCTTGGGGGTGGGGTGGGGGGACCTGTGGGTCCCGTGGAGAAAGAATCAGCTACAAGCCCAGAGCCCAGAGAAAGTGGACCGCAGCAGTTATAGCCAGGAGAGACCCCAACTCTTACCTTTCACTGATCCTTGGTTCACTCATAGTGAACCAAGCCCCTCTTGCCCACTGCAAAGCTACCTTGAGCTTTACACAGGACTGGCCTTCTAACCATAGAAAAGAGACTTTAGAAAATGAGTTTATAGTGACTCGGGAGGCAGAGGCAGGAGGATCACAAATTTGAGGCCAGGTGCAGCCTGGGTAACTTAGCAAGACCCTGTCTCAAAAATATTAGAAAGGGGCTAGCCCTGGGTTCAGCCTCCAGGTACTGAAAAAAAAAAAAAGTTTAAAGGCTGAGTGTGGTGGCTTATGTCTGTGATCCTAGTACTTAGGAGGCCGAGGCAGGAGAATGGTAAGTTTCAGGCTACCTTGGGCTGAATAGTGAGACCTTGACTCAAAAAGAAACAAAACAGAGCCGGGTGCAGGGGCGCATGCCTGTAATCCCTGAGGTTCAGGAGGCAGAGGCAGGAGGATCTCGAAGACAGGAGGATGGCAAGTTCGAGACTAGAGGCAGTCTGTATAACTTAGCAAGACCCTGTCTCAAAAAAAGTAAAAAATGGGCTGGGGGTGCAGCTCAGTGGCCCAGCACTGGCAGAGCATGCAAGCGTGAGGCCCTGGGTCCAACCCCCAGTACCGCAAAAAAAAAAATAAAATAAAATAAAAGAAAAAGAAAACAGAACAAACAAACAAAAAATGACTTTAGTGGTTCTCCCTCTTAAGAAGCCTGCGTCCATGTGTTCGATGTATACTATGATTGCTTTCTTAAGCGAGACTCTCTCTGGAGAAGCTGCTGTCCATATCTCAGACATTTACTATTATTCTTTTCCTAAGCATCTCTTCTTTTTTCTCCTAAAGTTCATGCTTAAATCTAAAGCATGTATTGTCTCTTATCCCTAATTAATAAACTCATTAACTTTGTTTTGCTCTGGAAAGAAAAAGAGATTTTAAATGGCTGGGTATACAGATTAGTGGTAGAGCATGTACCAGCCTGCTCAAGGCCTTGCGTTCCATCCCTAGCATCACAAAAGAAAAAAAAGAGGACTTTAAGGAACAGAAGCCTTTCTAGGACCAAAGAATGACAGAAAACCCTTGGGATGTGTGATGGAGCTCACCAGGGGCAGGGGAAAACGAGGTGCTCAAAGCAGGTCTCCCCAGGACTTAGGGCTGGGGTGTCTGGGACTGGGTGTGGCATGGGCCACAATTCTGGCAGTGGTGGCTCTGGCTTCCCTGGGGAGTGCTTGGCATTGATGTGGCCTATGGGTGGGGGCAGAAATGCTCCTGCTCCCCGAGTCCTCTTGCAGCTCCCTGTAGGGCAGCCCCAGACCGTCCCCTGGCCTGGGTACCTTTCAGGCTAAATTTCTAGAATCTTCCTAACTGCTTCTTCCTTGATCTGACCCCTGAGGCCATCCTGGGTGGAAGGTCGGGGCCTGTTGTCCTAGAGACCTGTTCTTCCATTTTGCTCAGCAAGGAAGGAGTGAGGATGAGAAATGGCCGACTGAAAGCAGGTGATGCTAGGAGCACTGGGCTGTGCTCAGTTACCTCCTGCTACAGGAGGAAGCACAGCTGGGCACAGATGGAGGCGCTGGACCTGAGGATGAATAGCAAAGAAAACTGAGCATCCAGCCAGGGCCAGGGCCTTGGTGGAGAACCTGAAACGCTAGCCTGGCAGTAGCAGCATCTGCGTAGATCCCTGAAGACTCTTCTAGAACTTCTGAGCGCCAGGAGCAGCCCTTTCCACAGCAGGAGCTGGCACTCAGGATGAGTGGACAGCGCAGAGCAGCTGCCCTAATCGTCCAGCTTCTTCCTCTGGCAGCAGTCCTGCCAGCAGGCGCGATGCTTGGGGACGTGCTGTGTGCTGTGGAGCATCCCTGGGCCTGGCAAGAGCTGGTGAGGAAGGAGCAGCCCTGGATGTAGAAGGCAGCATGGGATGCGCTCCTGGGAAGGACGTGGGTTAGCCAGCCCCCGTGGGAGCCAGATGCCTGCAACGTGCTCTCCTCGGAGGTCTGAACAGGACGTCAGAGAGCCAGAGTGGAGAAGAAAGTCAAGGTCAGGGAACGACGACCCTGGGCCCTGGATGGGTAGAAACTGAGTGAGTTCAAGGGCCGAGGGTCTGCTTCAGAGGCAGAGGCTGAAGCTTTCTCCAAAATGAGAGTGGGAGGAGAAACCCCTAGCGTAAGGTCAAGGGCAAGAGTGATGACGGTGGGGGCGCGGGGGATCCCACTTGATGGTTCAGGGAGATGGAAAGCCCCGTGCAGGGGATGCTGCTAAGTGACTGAAGTCGCAGTGTGGATTTAGAAAGTGCATGGTCACAGGTCTCATCTGGGGGCAGTGAGGTGGGAGGAAAGTCTAGACAGGAGTGGAAGGGGACTGCAGGTAGAGGGCTTGGTTTATTTTATTTTATTGAGGTTAAATTCGCATAACATAAAATTAATCATGTTGAAGTGAACAATTCAGCGGTTGTCATGGTTTGAGTATAGATTGTCCCCCAGAGGTCAGGTGCTTTACTGTGCTGTCCCCAGCTGGTAGTGTTGCCCGTGGAGGCTATGGACATTTTGGGAGGTGGGATCTAGCTTTGTGGAATTAGCTCCCTGGGGGCCAGCCTTCGGATGTTTTCACCCTAGATTCATGGTTCAGGTCTCTCTGTCTGTCTCCTGCCCCTTGATGTCATGAGGTCTTCTGACAAAGGTCTTGCTACTTGGCTAACATCTCCTGCTGCCTAACACCTGTCCCACTGCCATTATGGACTGATCCTCTAACTGTGAGCTTCCCATAAGCCTTTTCCTCCATAAGCTTTTTGGGATTGGTTTTTCTGCTACAGTGATGACAGCTGACAATACAGTAATACTTTTTGCATTCACAATGATGTGGAAACCTCATCTTTCCTAATTCCAACACATTTTTGTCACCGCACAGGGAAAGTCCACAGTCACTGAGCAGTCTCCTATTGTTCCTTGCCTTGAGCCCTGTAATCAATAATCTGTTTTATGTCTCTATGGATTTCCCTTTTCTGGACATTTTCCTAAATGCCCTTTCTATTTCTAACTTCTCCTCCATGTCCTCCTCCTTCTTTTTGAGACAGTCTCACTACATAGCTCAGGCTAGCCTCAGACTCTCTCAGACTGGCCTCAAACTCACTATCCTCTTGCCTCAGTCTTCCAAGTGCTAGAGTTACAGGTATGGGCTATTGTGCCCTCTGTGTCTAGGTTCTTTCACAGATTATAATGTTTTCAGGGTTTACCCACTTTGTAGAGGGTCAGAACTTCATTCCCATTATGGCTCAGTACCATTTCATGGACCATGACTTATTTACCACTCACCAACTGATGGCATTGAGATCATTTCCACGTTCTAGCTGTTGTGAGCTGTACTACTGTGAACATTCATGAGTTTAGTGCTAGTTTCCAATTCTTTTGGGCAGATGCCTAAAGGTGGAATTTATGGACCATGTGATGATTTTTAAATTTTTAATTATTTATTATTTATTTTTTGATTTAGAAATGTTTTTATGTTTATTTATTTATTTATTTTTTGTGGTGCTGGAATCATACCCAGTGCCCCAGTGCATGCTAAGCAAGCATTCCACCAACTGAGCTAAACCCTCAGCCCCCGATTCTGTGCTTAATAGTTTGACACATTTTACATTTCCACCAGAGGGTTCTAACCTCTACATCCTTGTCAGCGCCAATTTTCTTTTTTCTTTTTAAGAACATGTTTATTTATCTATCTACCTATTTATTTATCTGTTGCAATACTGGGAGATTAAACCCTGGACACTCCACTGAGATGCACTCCCAGTCTCCACTTTTTAATTTTGTATTCTGAGCCTCACTAAATTGCACAGGCTGCCTCTGGCCTCCAGGTAGCGATCCTCCTGCCTTCACCTCCTGAGCTGCTGGGATTACAGGTGTGCACCACAGTGCCTCATCTTTCAGGGGCTTCAGCAGTGGGATGGGGCGAGAACAGGGACTCTGCCTGTGGGGAGGCACTACTGATCCACCACAAGGCAGCCTAGGGAGGCTGGAACATTCAGGTAGCTACTAGTGAATGAGCAAGGGAGGAAAGTGGCTGATCCCGAAGACCACTCTTCCCTGCTGTTCCTACAGAGCTGGGCCCTGGGAACGAGGCTGGTCTCCAGATGGGTACACACACCCAGATATACAAAGTGCACCCTGGGGCCGTGGGCCCACACAGGTTCTACCAGAAATTGAGGGAGGGCTCTGGGGCAGGTGCTCATGACCAAATTTCTACAGACAGATCATTTTTGTAACATGAACCTCTTTTCAGGTATTTGGGTCCAGAAAAACACTCATCACTTTGACCTGTGCCATTGTTACCATACTTGTCTTCTCTGTAAAGTGTAATGTTTACTGGCTCTTAGTTTCCATACCCATTTTTGGAACTGCTTTGCCTTTGGCAGCACTGCTGGACATGGAAGAATGGAGCAGCTTTGAGGAGCAGTGCTACCCCTGGTGGCAACATGTGGGCCTGCAGCAGGTGCCCACTTTGGAAAGGTGGGTGGCCTGCTGAGCACCAGCCTGGTGACCCTGTGTGAGAGCCCACACAGCTAAGGAGCAGGTGGAGAGGGAAGGGATTCACGTGCAGGCAACACCAGGGACTAACACCCAATGCCAGGCTGTCCATTGGGGCTCTGCTAGGGGCGAGCAAAAGGAGGGAAGTGATGTGGGCACATTCCCTCCACAGGAGGGTCGGGGGAGGGACTGGGTGAGCCTCACCTAGGGTGAGTGGGAAGGGCCCACAGTCAGATGCTCAGCCCTTATTTCCAGACGCAACGTCTGCACTCAGAGCTGTGGCTGCCAGGGGCCAGTGCTGGCTCCCACGCCAGGCCCTGTCCTCGTCCACTGTGTTGATTTCTCCATGGGTCTCCCGAGAAAGGCCTAGACGTGGGCAGACAGGGCCCCAAGGGGTGAGAGGGCCTGCTTCCCCTCACAAGGCCCTGAGACCTGGCTCAGATGGGGGCTGGCACAGTGCCCACTCGTGTCCCCAGAGTCCTTCTGAGCCTCTGGTCTCTGCGTTTGGTCCTGTCATTCTCACTGAGGGGCGATGGGCTAGATTCTAGGGCCTTCTTTCCCAGACTCATGTTCTTTTGGCCTAGTCTTTGGGCCTGGCCACCACAAGCTGTCCTGCTTGGCCGGTGAGCCCTCTGGTGGCTGGTTCTGTCCTTGCAGGCTGAAGAAAAGTCTCCAGCCATCCCTCTCCTTGGACCTGACCTCTGACTCCTCCTGCCCTTTTGTGATGGACTGAGTCCATCCATGCCAGTACACGGCGTTTGCAGGCAAAGGCTTCCCTGGCTGACACCCACGCCCTCTGCCTAGGGAAGATGATGCTGAAGGAAGAAGTGTGGGTCTGGTCCCAGTCCAGGTAGAGATGAGCATGGTGGCTGTTACTGGGAGAAGCCCTTTTGTCCCTCAGCACCTGCCCTCACCATCCATAGCCTGTGCCACTGCCCCAAAGCCCAAGCTTGCAGTTCTCTTGGCTCCACTCAGGCTCAGCCCTCTGCTTCTCTGTGAGTGGTTTCCTGAGTGCATGGGCTGTGGTCAGTTTATTTCGTAGACTAAAGTATCTGAGCTTCAGAGGAAAAAGGGTAAATTTAAAACTTCCCTACTTTGCTAGGGGTGATTGACTCACAGCAAGAGGAAGTGTGGAGCTCATCCTGTCACTGGTGAGCAGTGAACAGATTTCCACTTGGGAGCTGTTGGCTGCATGGGTGCTCATGCAGAGAAAAGGTTGGGAGCAGGGAGCTTGCGCTCCTCACTCACTTCTGACATGCTTCCTGAGACACAGCTGTTACTAGGGTGGAGAAACCAGCAACCTAGACACCTTCCTGACCCCAAGGAATGTCTGTTCTAGGGGGGAAAACAGATAATGAAGAAACAAGAGAGCAAATAACTCAACAGGAAGATTCAGGCAGTGGTAAGTGATGGGAAGAAAACCCAGGAGATACGAAGAGGGCCTGGGGAGTGGGGCTGGGTGGTCAGGAAGGCCTTGTAGAGAAAGGGACATATGAATGGTGAATTAAGTGACAAGAAGGCCCTGGATGTGAGGTCAATGGCAGAAGGACAGTGAATGCAAAGTCTCCAAATCAAAACAAGGTTGGTGCGTGCCAGGGGCATGCAGAAGGTGACAGCAGGAGCATGGTGAGTGAAGGAGTGGGGTGAGGGGTGTGCGGAGGGAAGGGCATTGTGAGTGCAGCATGGGACGGTCCCCCCAGCTGCTCACAGTACCGTCTGTACAGCCAGCTGCTATGGCCAAAGTCAGCAAAGAAGAGAGGTGCGTGGGCAGGACCAGCTCTCTAGGCTCAGTCCTGGTCTCCTGGGGAAGTTGTGCCCAGCACCCTCGCTTCTCTCCCCGGCCTCTTTGTGTGTCATCCCTTAGTAGGGGGCGCCAATGTATGTCTGGAGTTAAGAACCTGCTCTGGGGTCCAGATGGGCACGTAGGCCAGGCAGGCCGCAGAGGCAAAGGAGGGTGTGAAGTGGCTTCAGAGAGGCTCTGGCCTCCCCTGCCTCTGCACGTGGCTACGTGGGAATAAACTTGCACTAAAATGAAAATGGAGATGAAGCAGCCTGGCCTGTGACGAAGGAGGGAAGACCTGAAGCATGCAGCCTCCCGTGCGCCTCCCCATCCCAGGCTCCACCAGCGCCCGCTCCTCCGGCTCAGCATACAGACTCCACTCCCCTGGAACGCCAGCCCTGCCTCAGGCTCCAGGTGCAGTCTTGTCCACCCCCACTTCAGTACTTCTGCAGTGTGGCAGGGCTACCACCTCTGCTCCTGGCCAAACCCTAACCCTCACAGCTGCCCAGGCACAAGCATTTGATGCGCGCTCAGAGCCTCTGACGTTCCCACAAAGCAGCTCCTGAGTAGAGGAGCGGATTCTGGCTGCCTCCCCCTGTTCCTCCTCTCTGGTCTCCCCAGACCCCAGACTCATCTTTTCTCCTTTGGGAAAAAGTGCCTCTCCTGTTTAGGCAGTGGGCACCTGGGAGGCTTCCAGAGGCACCCGAGTCTCCGGAGCCATAGAAGACACTGTGATGCCCCAGTGTGGAACTCAGTTGGTCTGAGGAGGGGCTTCCGTCAGGCCTGGCTGTCCTTGGCATCTGCCACGGACCTGGGCTCCAGTTCCCCAGCTCCAGCCTCTCCTTGCCTGCTACTTTTCCTCAGCTCGTCCTGAAGATTACAGGAGCTTCTGCAGTTGTCTGTTGTTTACAAGCAATTACCACTCTGGTTGATGGGCAGCAGGACAGTGAATGAACTCCAGGCCTCCTGTCCAGGCCCCAGTGGAGGAATGTCCTGGCCTCTCTTCTTTGCTACTGTGACCAAACTACCCAACAGAAACAACCTTAGGAAGGAAAGGTTTACTTTGGCTCATGGTTTCGGAGGGTTCAGGTCATGTTTGGTTGGTTCCACGTGCTTGAGCAGGCCGTCACGGTGGAGGACAACCGTTTACACCACAGAAGACAGGAAGCAGAGAGAGCTTACCAGGACTGTACTACGGATTATATACCCCCAAGGACCCACCCCCAGTGACCTACTTTCTCCAGCTAGGCCCCACCTTCTAGTTTCCATAGCTTCCTAAAATATTGCCACTAGCTGGGGACCAAGTATTGAAACACATGAGCCTATAAAGGGACATTACATATACAATCCATAACATCCCTTCTTACCACCTCCCTGCATGTCCTCCCTGGGGTGACAGACAGCACAGAGGGGATTAACAATTTCCCTCCCAGCATGGTTTTTGGGGAAGAAAAGTGGGTTCAGACTAGGGAACTACTGGGGCCCAGCAGAAGACAGGTCTTGGAGGTCCATGGGGCAGATGGGAAATGAAGAGCTGTGAAGGAGGGCAGGGGGCTGTGGGCACAGAGAAGAGAAGGAGGTTTGGCACTCAGGGGCATTAGAGAGTGTCACAAGAGCAACAGAGGCCCCTGGCCATTGTCTGGTGATGCTGGTAGGAAATCCATTTGCATTTCCAGGGACTGTGTAATTTAGAAGGAAAAGCTGGGGCCTCACACAATTAGGACTGGGCTTTGGGCTTCTCCTACTGGGGGAAGAGACAGTGGCCAGAGCATCCACATCCTGCTTCTGACTGGTGTCTTGCCTCCTCTTCTCCCTAAATGATAGCTTCTTGCTGTGCAAGTGTCCAGTGTGCGGATGACTAAAGTGTCCTGACAAATGCTGGGCAGAGCCATGCCCTGACTCCACTCCCTGTGTGCAGAGCCTGTGTGCAGGTGCCACAGGGACTTAGTGGGGTGAGCAGAGGGGGTGCTCCTCAGATGCTGAGCCATTCACCATGGTCCTGATCACCCCCTGAGGCTCCAACTCCAGCTGTATCTGGAGTCTGAGACACCCAAGCTCAGTCTGTCCCAAATGGTGTTTCTCCAAACCTGCAGGCGGGACTGCATGCTAGGCACTACGGCTCCTGGATTGGGACCCAAGAGCTGGATGAGACAGCCTTCTGTCTCTGCGGCCCAAGGGTTAAAGGCAGCTTCCTTATTTTCTCTGGGTCCTACTCTCTCAGTGCTTGGACTGCCCTAAGCAAATATAGGCTGGGGGCTTATCACGTTCTTTTCTCCTGGTTTCAGAGGCTGAAGTTCCAGAGCGCTGTGCCAGCTGGGTCAGCTTCTGGAGGGCCTGTCTTCTCACTATGTCCTCACATGCTGCAGAACGGGAGGGGGTGGTTTCTGGTGTCTGTTCTTATTAGGACACTGATCCTACCCTGACGCCTTTAACTTTAGTCACCTCCACAGAGACCTGTCTCCAAACACTGCCCAACTGGTGATTGGGGCTTCAACGCATGGATTTTGGGGAGAACAAAAACATTGAATCCAAAACACTCACCAGCCACCTCACATCTGCTTGGTGTGTGTTATGGGTTGTGTCTATCTGCATTAGTTACTTTTCTTGTTGCTGTGACAAAATGCCTGAGAAAGACAAGGGAAGAAAAGCGTATTTTGGCCCATGGTTTCAGAGGGTTTAGCTTGGTCCCATGTGCTTAGGCAGAAGATCAGGGCAGTAGGAGTATGTGGCTGTTCACCTCATGGCAGAGAGGAAGCAGCGAGTGAGACAGGAAGTAGCCTGGAGTCAGATACCCTCAAAAACCCACCCCCAGCAAACTGCTTCCTCCAGCCAGGCCCTACTTCCTAAAGTTTCTACAATATCCCAAAATAATGCCATGATCTGGGGACTAAGCATTAAAAATATGAGCCTGTGGGGCTATATTCAACCCATAGCGTTCTGCCTCTGGCTCCCAAAGGCTCATGACCATCTCATAATGAAAAATTCATTTAGTCAAATTTCAAGAGTCCCCAAAGTCTTAACAGTTTCAATATTGTTCAAAATCTCAAGCTCAAAGTCTCTACTGACACTCAAGGCAATCTCTTAGCTGCGTGGTTTCATTCTCATAGCTTCAGGATTTTCCCTCTCAGGGGCTTCTCACAGGGAATCTGACCCTGCTTCATGTTGCCTGCTTCAAATGTCTTCCTAAAAATCTGGGTGGAGGCCTCCATGACCCTGTACTCTTGCATTCTGCATGCTTGAAAAACAGGCACCGCATGGATGACATGAAGATCTGCCACTAGCTTGAGAATTAGCCAGGGTCCCTTGGACCATGGCTGCAGTGGCCCTCTGAGTGCCTTGTTGCTGGTCGATGCCATCGAGTCAGTTCCCACTCATAGTGACCTTGTGTACAACAGTAGGAAACACTCCCTGATTCTGTGCCAGACACACAATCTTTTTATGTTTAAGCCCATTGTTGCAGCCAAGGTGTCAATCCATCTAGTTGACAATCTACTTTTTTTCATTGACCTGTCACTCTCCAAAACATGACGTCCTTCTCCAGGGATTGGTCCCTCTTGACCAACATGTCCAAGATATGTAAGATGCAGTCTAGCCATCCTTGCTTCCATGGAGCAATCTGGTTGTACTTCTTCTAGGACAGATCCATTGGTTCTTTTGACAGTCCATGGTATATTCAATACTCACCTTCACCACCATAATTCAAAAGCATCAATTCTTCTCCTGTCACCCTATTCTATGTCTAGCTTTCACAACTGTATGATGTGGTTGAAAATATCACGATGCATGAGTCAGGTGCATCTTTGTCTTCAGTGTGAGATCTTTACTTTTCAACACTTTAAAGAGCTCTTTTTCAACAGCTTTTCTCAATGCAATGTGTCTTTTGATTTCTTGACTGCTGCTTCCATGGATGTTGATTGTAGAACCAAGTAAAGCAAAATCTTGGACAACCTCAATTTTTTCTCCAATTCTTGTGAAGTTGCATACTGACCCAGTTGTAAGGATTTTTGTTTTGTTGATGTTGAGTCACAATCCATACTGAAGACTATGTTCTTTGACCTTCATCAGAAAACATTTCAAATCTTCTTCACTCTCAGCAAGCAGAGTTGTATCATCTGCATAACACAGGATTTTAATGAGTCTACCTCCAATCTTGGTGCCATGGTCTTCTTCATAAAGTCCAGCTTCTCAGATTATTTGCTCAGCATAGAAATTGAAAAGATGTGGTCAAAGGATACAGCCCCAACACACACCTTTCTCGACTTTAAACCAAGCAGTATTTCCTTGTTCTGTTTGAACAACTGACTACCGGTCTGTGTAAAGATTCCTTCTGATTGCAATTAGGTGCTCTGGTGTTCCCATTCTTTGCAGTGCTATATATAATTTGATATGATTCACACAGTCAAATGCATTTGCATAGTCGATAAAACATAGACATCTTTCTGATATTCTTCGCTTTCGGCTAGTATCCATCTGACATCAGCAGTGATGTCCCTTGTTCCTCAGTCTCTTCTGAGTCTGGCTTGATTTTCTGTCAGTTCCCTGTTTATATACTGCTGCAGTTGCTTTTGAATGATCTTTAGTAAAATTGTGCTTGTGTGTCATATTAATGATATCATTTGAAAATTTCCAGATTTGGTTGTCCTCTTTCTTGGGAATAGGCACAAATATGGATCTCTTCCAGTCAGTTGGCTAGGCAGCTGTTTTCCAAATCTCTTGGCATAAACATGTTAGCACCTCCAGTGCTGCATCTGTTTGTTGAAACATCTCTATTGGTATTCCGTCAATTCCTGGGACTTTGTGTTTCCCCAGTTCCTTCAAGGCAGCTTCTACTTAGTCCTTTAATACCACTGGTTCCTCATCATATGTAACCTCTTGAAATACTGTCAGATGTAGTTTTCTTAGATTCATACTATGTACATTCCATGTTCCAATTATTAATGGATGTTTACGGTTGTTTCTCCTTATTTTGAGTCATGCCACATCAGCAAATGGAGGTAGCTGGGGCTTTACTCCATTTACATCATTACGGTAGACTATTCTTTGAGGGGAGAATGCCTTTCCAGTAGTCTTTTGTGTGCCTTCCAACCTACGAGGCTCATTTTCTGGCACTACATCTGACAGTATTTCTTGGCTATTCATAGGGTTTTCATGGCTAGTTGTTTTGGGAATGGGTTGCCATGTCCTACTCCCTAGTCTATCTTAGTGTGGAAGCTCAGCTGAAATCTGTCTACCATGGGTGACGCTGTGGGTGTCTGATATACTGGTGGAATAGCTTTCAGCCTCGGCAACACACAAGCCCCCCCAGTATGGTAAATTGACAGACATATGGGGGCTTTTCTCCTGACTGTGACAAAGTACTTGACGTAGGCAAATTAAGAGAGGAAAGATTTATTTTGGCTCACATTTTCAGAGAGTTCAGTCTATGGTTGCTTGGCCTCATGTGCTTCAACTGAACATCACAACAACAGGCAGAGAACAGTTGTTCACTTTGTAGCAGACAGGAAGCTGGGAGTGAGACATGAAGTGGCCAAGGATCCACCCCCAGTGACCTACTTCCTCCTGCTAGGCCCCACCTTCCAAAAGTTTCTACAGTATCCCAATATAGCACCACTAGCTGGAGACCAAGCATTTAAAACATGAGCCTATGGGGGATATTTCATATTCACACCATAACACCCTTAAAAACATATGTTGGAATCCTAACCCTTGGTAGGTACCTCAGAATGTGAGCATATTTAGAGATGTGGGTCTGTAAAGAGGTCAGGGTGGGCCCTAATCCAATATGATGTTGTCCTTATATGAAGAGGAGACTATTAGGATGCAGACACAGAGGGATGGCCTTGTGATGACAGAGGGAGGATGCCCTTTGCAGGCCACAGAGGGAGGCCTCAGGAAGAACCAGCCCTACCCTGGGACTCCAAGCCTTTAGGACTGTGAGGGAATGCATGCTGTTTGAGCCACCTGGGCTGAGGCTTCCTCTTCTGGTAGTCTGTACTGACAAGGACAAGAATGATGGTCTCAGGCCTGACTCTCCCCTTGACTCCTCCCTTACCTCCCTAGAGATGCTAATAACACTTTCTTCAAATCTGGCTTAGCTTTCAAAGGAGTGTGAACTTTGACTGACTTCCCAGAATTCAAGTGAGAGTTATTATCATTCATATTAATTGCACGTTTCCAAATTTCTGTCTGGAAGCCCAACCCAAGTTTTCCTTACAGGGAGCACAAGGAGCTTGAGCAGACAGTGTGGATTGAGGGGTTTGGGCAGCGTCTGCCTGGACCTGCAACATCCTTCACCTGATACATGCCCTGGGATGCAAGCCCGAGGTTGCTCTGTCCACTGCTAGAGTCTAGGTTCTGCTCAGGGTCAGCTCAGTACCCTAGGCTGGGAGACAACAAGAGCTGCTAGCTCCTAGAGAGGACCCTCAGTGCACCTACCCACGCCTGAAATCAGCTCCAAATGGGAGCCACATTTCCAGGCATCACAGCTGTCTGCTGAATCTCCCTCCTTCCCCATAGCAACACATGACACTCTCTCTACACAAGGTGCTCAGATATTCATCCTCCTGGGAAGACACCCCAGGGACATACCACATCCCAACATTTCTTAGTAAATGGAGTTGCTTCCCCCCACCCCACCGCACACATGACCCCTTCACCATCCCAAGCACAGCATCTTCCACTCAGGCAGGTACAGCTCTGTGTTCTCACAGACATGCCTCCTTTCACTAGACTCCTCTTCACCCCACATTCCACAGGGAAGGGGAAACTTCCAGAAGAGACTTCTTCCAGACCCTCATCGGCAATGTGGGCCTGGTAGTGTTGGGCATTTTTCCTTAGGGAGAAGGTCTGGCCTCTCCTGCACTGCCTAGAAGAGGAGGACTTTATCCTGGTACCACAAGGGAGGACAGTCACAGGACCAGAGGCCAGCAATTGCTACCCTTCAACTGAGGCTATGATCTCCAGATGTGACCTTGGAGGCCCTGGGTCAGACCTTTTTGGGACGGGCACACCTAGTGGCACTGAAGAATGTGACTTCAGAATTATATCTTTTACTTAAAATGTACAAAATAAATCCTATTTCTTTTTAAAACCACAAAATTGTTATAGAGAAAACCTTGCTTGACAGAAGAAAGACCTATTGGAAGGAGAGTTGCCTCTGTGGCTCCTCTTCATGGGCCTGACTCCTTTCCCTGAGACAACAGCAGGAAGAGGGCAGAGAGGCCAGGCCACAAAGGCCATATATCTGAGAGGCCCAGGCACCAGGAGGAGTGACCATGGGGCTTGTACACCACCCATGCCCGAGTGCACAGTGGGGCTGGGGCACTACCCAGGACTGAGTGTGCACAGTAGGGTGAACAGAGCAGCCAGGCCTGAGTATGCACAGTGGGACGAATGCAGCAGCCAGGACTGACTGTGCCTTTTACATCCAGGTCAAGGGCTTACCTCCTTGTTCCTGGCAATGTCTTCTTGGGGCAACCACATCCCTCTCCTCTGTCAACACAATATACAGTTCTTGCTCCAAAGGAACAAGAAGTAGTTTATTCCGAGCCAAATATGAGTGACCATGTGTTGTGTGACTTTCCCAGGAAGAAGTAAAAGAAATGCTTATTCATCCAAATAGAGAGGGCACAGAAAGACCAGAGAAAGAGTCTAACAAATCTAGCTTGGTGAGTTAATGAGTTTATTGGCGTCACTTACAGGAGCATGGGTGATCCATGGGCAGCTGCACCACTAAGAAGTCTCACAGTGTTTCACTTTTTATATAACTTAGTTTTGTTTTACTTTTTATATAACTTAGCATCACATACAGTTGGACAGGAGGGAGAGGTGATTGACATCTTAGGAGAGGGTCTCCTGAACCTTCTTCCTCACCAAGAGGAAATGTTAGCAGCTCCATGACTATTACCACAGGCCTATGTTTATTCCATTGCCATTACCTCAGGCCAAGGTCTCCTATAGCACCATCACAGTCACTCTACTTCAAGATGGTGATCGTCACGTCATGCTCAAAGGATATGACTACATTACATCCTGGCCTGGGAACCCAGACTCAAGTTACCTTGAATAACGTGTTTCACTGTGGAAGAGGCGACATGAACCTTTATGGTTACAGAGCTAAAGAAGGTCATAAATCTATGCATTCCCAAATAAATTGGTAGGGGGATCAGGTAGGTGGGTTACAGCAGAGAAAGGGAAATCTCTTCGACAGGTTTCAGATGTTATAACAGTTTAAGCTTTAGGATAGGTGGAACTAGTGGCCAGCTAAATTCAACAATACACTCTCAAAAGCTTTACCTAGTAATGACTACCTAGTAGTGATTGGCAGTAAACAGCTATTAATGGGACTAAAGAGAGCCCAAGAATATTTTAGCTCTCTGTCTGCAACACTTCATCCCTCCACAATATCCATGTTCTAGTCAGTCAGTCAGTCTGATCTTCAACACACATGTGGCTTCCGTAGAGATTTTTAGATCATACTTTCTTCCAAGTTCCTTTGTAGTTCATCTTTTCCTTACAAACCACTCTTTGCTGGTACTACATCTATACACTCCAGAATTCTCTCTTACCCCTTTGTTCTAGTAAAAATTCTCTTTGCTTTTTCTCCTCCCCCTCTTTTTTGGAGCACTAGTGGGTTGAACCCAGGGCCTCACACATGCTGAACAAGTGCTCTACTATTAAGCTACTCTCCAGCTCCCTTTCGTTTATTTTCAGACAGGGTCTCCTAAGTTGCACAGGCTGCCTCTGGCCTCCAACTCACCATCCTCCTGCCTCAGCTTCCCAAATCCTTGGGATTATAGGCATGTGCCACTGGGCCGGCTAGAAATTCTTTTTATGAAAATGTCCCTGTTTCCTGGGTGTGCGCCTACAGTCTCAGCATTCTGTAGGCTGAGGATGGAAGACTGTTTAAGTCCAGGAGTTTTATACTAGACTAGCTGACACAAGCGACCCCATCTGAAGAGAAAAAGGGGGAAAAAAAAATTCTTGTGTGTTTTCTGTTTCCTGGCTGGACCCCGATGACAGGGTGCTGAATTTGTAGCTGCTTATTGCTCATCATAACGTAGAGAAAGTTGACTGAGGCAAACGCAGCCATGGTAACCTTCTGCAAATGGTTTCCCCAATCACCCATGGAGTCGTGGTAAGGCTACCAGTGTCCACCTCGCTGCATCTAGATTGCAGGGCAGATGATCATTTTCGCAAGCCTGACGTCCTAGGTTCCAGGTGCCCACCTTCTGGTTTCTCTCCCACTTTCCGTTTGGATTCTTTCCCTTCCTCCAACTTCTGTGTCTTCGGAACTTCTAAACTGGCGGGCCTCAGGGCTGCAACCCCCAGGCGTGGGGTAGGCAGCAATACTTGTCGCTTGCAGACCCCTCTGCGGCGGCGCGGAGTCCCCTGGGAAGTGCAGTCTTTTCGACGGTGGCGCATAGCCTCCTGGGAAGTGTATTGTTTTCTGGGACGGCGCGGAGCCCCCTGGGAAGTGCAGTCTTTTCGACAGTGGCGCATAGCCTCCTGGGAAGTGTATTCTTTTTGGGGACGGCGCGGAGCCCCCTGGGAAGTGCAGTCTTTTCGACGGTGGCGCATAGCCTCTTGGGAAGTGTGTTCTTTTCGGGGACGGCGCGGAGCCCCCTGGGAAGTGCAGTCTTTTCGACAGTGGCGCATAGCCTCCTGGGAAGTGCATTTTTTTCTGCGGCGGCGCGGAGCCCCCTGGGAAGTGCAGTCTTTTCCACGGTGGCGCATAGCCTCCTGGGAAGTGTTTTCTTTTCTGGGGCGGCGCGGAGCCCTCTGGGTAGTGTGGCCTCTCCTGCAGAGCTGGGGCGATCCGTCCTGTCTGTGCTCCACTTTTGCCCGCTGCCAGTCTTGCTGTGAGGCTCCTACTCAGGAGGCCAACGCCCCGTCTTCTTTGCTTGTTTGGGGGACGCCCTGACTCCTGTCGCAGGTGGGCCAGGCTCCCTCGCGTGTCTCCATACCCAGGGTCAGAGTATTTCCTTGAGCCACCCTTAGACCTGTGGCCTCCGATCCCGTCAGATCTTGGAAGCTAAGCAGGGTCTGGCCGGTTGGTCCTTGGTTGGGAGACCGCCTGGGAACACCAGGTGCTGCAGGCTTGGGAGGTGTACCTGGCAACCCACTTCCAAAAAGCAGTCCGCCATTGAAAACCCTATGAACAGAGAGGCAATGATGATACTGTTTCGCCTGTTGTACGCAGGGTCGCTATGAATCGGATACCAACTCGACGGCACCTAACAACAACTACGTGTCCCCTCGGGTCGCAGCCATCGGTCAGAGGTTGGCGTCTGGTAATTGGCTATGCTCTGTGCAGGGTTAAGCTGGGCTTCTGCCTCCACAGTCATAAACAGGAAGCAATGGGACAGGGCGCAGAGACGCCAGTGCTTCCCAGAGGGCCTAGCCCGGGCTGTGTGGTAGGTAGGTCCCTGGGAGGGCCAGGACGGGTCTCTGCGCTGATGTGTGGGTACCACGCAGCCCATATCTGCGCGGTGAGTGCAGTGACAGGGGAGGGCCTTTGGTTCCTGGGCGCAGGTTAACCGGATCCCTGTGGCTTCAGGAAGGCGTGGGCTGAAAGGGCCCTTAGCCGAGCTACAAGTCAGGCTTAGGTGAAGCTCTACTGTGACTGAAATGGTGCCCCTGCTTCAACACTGACACAAAGACGAGGACTCATCCCCGCGCTGACATTTCTCATCACTGAGCAATGCCACGGCCCAGAGACTACGGTGGTTTTGGCCAGTTGGTAGCAAAGGAGACTGTGAGAAGTGCTGCTGTCCTGGGCCTGGTTAAAGTGCACCCCACACATTTTGCTGAAAGTTTGTATGAACCATAGGACAACAAAGGAAAGAACCAAGAGGATATTTATTTTATTTTGTTTTTGCAGTACTGGGGGTCCAACCCAGGGTCTTGCGCTTGCATGCTTTGCAAATGAGCACCCACAGCCCATTTTTTTTTTCTTTCACATTTTTGAGACAAGGTTTCACTAAATTATGCAGACTGCCTCTGGTCTCGAACTTGTGATCCTTCTGCCTCTATTTCTGGAGTTGCTGGGATTACAGGTGTGTGTCACTGCACCTGGCTCAGAACCAAGTGTTTTTAAATTTTTAAAATTTACATCTAATGTATACTTTAAGTTTAAAGCATGCAAAAGCATAAATGACTTTTCTACAATGAATAAAACCTTAAGAGATTTAAAAAATTTGTTTATTACTAGTAATTTTTGGCTAGAGCTTAAATTTAATGGGTTTCATTATGGCATTTACATACATACATATCATTGTACATTGCTGATGTTTACTGTCCCTCCACCCCAGAACCAAGAGTTCTGACATAACAATGGTGAGATGGTGTTGTCACTCCAGAGATGGAGGGGTGTGGGGGATGTTAGAAATAAGCCCAATATCAAAAGAAACACTCAGAGAAACAGATTTCTTGGTGGCAAGGCAACTTTACTTCCACAGAAGGGAGCACAGCTGATGAAAGCAGCCTAAACCCAGTTTAGGTTTTTATCCCTATCACAGGCCCTATGACTGGGTCTCACACTCTGTTGATTGATGGTTTGACAATACAGTCTTGTCTTTACCCGACTGGCTATTTTGCAAGTTGCAAGCGTGGAAGAGGAAAGGAGACTGGAGGTTATAGAAGATTAAAAAGTTTATAGCACTGGATGGGAGTGGTGGAGATGTGGAACTGTAATGGTTTCTTGTTAGTCATTCTTACTCCTGGTTGAAGAAAAGACAGACCTTGGGACTGTGTGATTGTAAACCATGAGAATGTAATCTTTCCCCCCCACGTCACTCTTCTTGTTTTATGTGTTTTCATTCTTTTCTTCATACTTTGTAAGGAGTTGGCATTGGTATTCAGTATCATTTAGTAATAGGGTAAGGGGGCAGGGATTGTTTGGTTAAAGCTGTCTCTATGAGTCTCTTGGGCATAGGATGATGCAATATCCTGTTAATGTAAGTATTTCAATTACTACAGTTAGGGAAGTGAGGGCTGAGGTAATAAAACCTTTCCATTTTCCAAACCATTGTTCTATTAAGTTAGGAAAAGTGTCATCTATTCCTAAGTTTTCTGTTAGTTCATTGGCTAAAGTTGTTAATCTTTGTAGGGCCTTCGTAATGGTGCCACCTGGAGCTGTGTTATTGGGAATAAAGGTGCAACATTGAGTCCCAAACATAACACAGTCTCCACCATTTTCTGCCAATATCATGTCAAGGGTTAGTTGATTTTCCCAGGCCATTTTGCTGGTCAGTCCTAGCTGTTCTGCTATTCCTTTAATTGAATTCTGGGGATAATATACAAATCTCTGTTGATTATAATATATATAATTAATCCAGTGTACATTTTTATTAATGGTTGACCATCAAAATAGAAGTGATTCAAATCCTGTGGCTGTTTGATTTCTGGCTTTAAATTCATTTGGCACTCCCCAGGGGACCCCAATATAGTCAATGTAGCCGGGGCAGTCAAAAGAACCTTGAGGGGTATTTGTTGTTGTTAGGTGCTGTCAAGTCGTGTCTGATTCATAGCGACCCTCATAGGGTTTTCAATGGCAGATTGTTTCAGAATTGCCTTGGGAGTGGGTTGCCATGTCCTTGTCCCACTTTTGCGGTGCTGGGAATCGAACTTGGGACCTCAGAGACTGCAGAGCAGCGCTCTACCAACTGAGCTAAATCCCAGCCCCTGAGGGATATTTAGTCATCTCCTTTTTTGATGTTTTTGGTCTGTTTCTGGAGGTATTTTAAATGCCAGGGTGAAAGAGATGGTCAATTGGAGTAGGGCAAATGTACCTCCCCGATTTTCTGGTAGAGTTCCCAATAATTAGTTCCTACAATACCATCAAGCATCCTGTCTGGGGATGGCTAGGGCAGACTGACTATGAAGCTCCCTGAAGTCTCTGTCTTTGTTGTATTCTGTTAGGTTTCCAAGGAACATCAAATTCTCCCCTGATCTAGAGAGACATGAAGTGAAATTGGCATCCGAGGTTGTTGACTTGATGGCTGACCCATAGGGCCTTTACTCATGGGGAAGAATGGTGACAATGTCCAGCAGGATGAATCAGTCCAGGTAGTGGCATCCATTCCAACTAGATATTTATATATTTATATCTTATTTCTATATTTATGGTCTGTTTTAGATCTTTTAACTTTTTTTTTCTGTACTGGGGGTCGAACCCAGGGCCTCACGCTTACATGCTCTGCAAGTGCTGGATCACTGAGCTGCATCCTCAGCCCCCCCACCTTTTTCTTTTTTACTTTTTGAGACAGGGTCTCGCTAAGTTATGCAGACTGCCTCTGGTCTTGAACTTGCGATCCTCCTGCCTCTGCCTTCTGAGCCCCTGGGATTATAGACATGCGCCACTACACCTGGCTTTAACAACAAGTTTTTAGGGTCATTTTTAGAATATGGTGGAATGGTCTGATTTTGAGGGTTTAGAGTGGGAGCGACAGTTTGGGGAGAGTTAATAACCTGAAGTAGGAAGCTCCTCATAGGATCTCAACTTGTGATATCTGTGCTCACTCCATAGATTCAGGTGATGTTGAGATCTTGTTTTGTGATGTTAGGGCCATTAATTGATATTATTACAGGATGACATTTTAGATTTTGGCAATTTTCAGTGGGGGGTGCCCTTTTAGAAACGAACTTCCTTTTTTAACTTTTTCATCTCATGATTGGGCCCTGGGTCAGATGTCCACCCTTGGAATTGGGTGGTCCACCAAACATCGTCCCATGAATTACAAGGGTGGCAATGTTATAGGCCTGTTAATATTCCTCATGGTCCCCTGTGCCTTTACAGTGGCTGGCCTTCATTTTGTTGGGACAGGGCAAAGGTACTTATCTGGAAAGGAGAGTTCTAAGTTCCTCATGATATGACCTGACAAGCACCAAAGCTAAGATTTTGGGGAGAGGAGGATTGGGTTAAATTGATAGTGAAGATGCTGTTAGTAGGAGGGACTGAGAGGAAAAGGCAATCACAGTTAAGCTCTTTTTCAGGCTAGTTTTGTGGGTGTAGGTCCTGGGGTGATAGTCCATTTGTCCATGAGGGAGTCGGCCTGTTTGGACGGTGGTTTCGGTAGTCAGAAACACAACGAAAGGCCCATCTCTGGTCGGCTCGAGTTTCTCTTCTTTCCAACTCTTAATCAGTACATAATTGCCAGGTCTGTGAGAATGTGCTGGAAACTTGAGTGGGGGTGTCTGTGCTAGGAGGCCATTTAGCCTGAGAGAAAATAGAGGATAAGTCAAGCATGTAGATCTTAAGAAACTGATCTTTGCTTTCAAAGGTAGGAATGTCAGGAGTTAGGGTTAAATAGGGTAACCTATAGAGCATTCCATATGGGGACAGACCTAGGTCCTTCCGTGTGGCCGGTTTGTATCCTCAGAGGAGTGACAGGGAGGCATTTAGTTCAGAACAGTCTTATTTCTAAAGTTAGTTTAGATAGATGAGGTGCTTTTGTTTTTTTTCTCCAGTACTGAGGGTTGAACCCTGGGCCTCGCACTTGCATGCTTTGCGAGTACTGGAGCACAGAGCTGCCCCCTTAGCCCCCCCCTTTTTTTTTTTTAACTTTTTTGAGATAGCGTCTCACTAAATTATGCAGACTACTTCTGGTCTTGAACTTGCGATTATCCTGCCTCCACCTCCCAAGTCGCTGAGATTATAGGCGTGTGCCTCTGTGCCTGGCAGGAAGATGAGTTTTCAATGTTTCATTCATTCTTTCTCTTCTTTCTGAGGAAGTGGGGTGCCAAGGGGTGTGGTATTCCCATTTGCTTCTTAACCCTGTGCCAGTCCTTTAATAATATTGACAGTGAAATGGCTGCCTTGATCTGAATCCATGTTTTTAATTAACCTAAATCTGGGTATAATATTCTCAAGGATGGTTTTAATCACATTGTTAGCAGTTGCTCCCCGTAGGGTCATGGCCTTTACCCATGGGGTTAAATGATCAACAATTACAGAAAGATATTTTTAAATGGCTAAATTTAGTCATCTCTCTGTGGTCAACTTGGATGAGCTGAAAGGGTCATCGGCCTGGAGCTCTCCCTCCTGAAGGGTCTGTCTTGTTGTTGTTAGGTGCCACTGAGTCATGTCCAACTCATAGAGACCCTCATAGCATTTTCAATGACTGATTGATTCAGGATTGCCTTGGGAGAAGATTGCCACATCCTTCTCCCATTTTTGCCGTGCTGGGAATCAAACCTGGAACCTAAGAGACTGCAGAGTGGTGCTCTACCAACAGCTAAATCCCAGCCTTAGGTCAGTCTTAGGGTTTGTTTATTAGTCTTCCGGCAGGCACGTGACACATCCTTCCGAAGCTTGTGTAGCTATGATGTAAACACCTGTCCATCCGTAGGCTCAAAGAACTGTATCACACATTGCCTGAGGCCCTCAGTGGCTGCCCTGATGACAGTGACTTAGAAATTCTCTCATTAAAGGTTTGGACATTTCTCTCCCATCAGGCAGCAGCCATTTTCCCTCTAGATTTTGTTTGGCTCCCATTTGTCTTAATTGTTCCATCTCATTCAGGGTAAAGTTTGGGGTCATGGGAGTTGTAGGGAGGCATGGGATTAAGTGGAAGATAGGCACTTCATGGGATAGGGCAGCTTGTTGCCATTTTGTCTGCTAAATTGTTCCTACAACTTTCAAAGATGGCCCCCTTCTGATGTCTCAGGACATGAACACTTGCTGTGTCTTCAGGCAAGTTTAGATTTTCTAAGACTTGAGTGGAGAAGGACCTGGCAATCCACTCCCAAGGCAATCCTGAAACAGTCAGCCATTGAAAACCCTATCAGGGTTGCTATGAGTCAGATACTGACTCAAGGCACCTAACAACAACAACAACAACAACAACAACAACAACAACAATCAGTTTGATATTTTTAAGACAAAAGAGCTTAATCTAACTTTCTAAGGGCTCTTTTCAGTATACATCTAGTGGATGCTAAAAGATTAAAAGGTGAGACTTGTTTTGTAGGTCTTAGTTGAAATCTCCCTTTAATTTAAAAGCTAAAGAATAGAGGGAGGTGTCTCTATAAATGGCTTTATCTCCCAAATGGAAATAAGTAAGTTGCTTTAAACATACAAGATATTTACTACCTAGGGGATATCAAAGAAATGAATTAAGGTTTTGGAGAGTGCCCTTCCCCAAAACATCATCCCATTTGAAAAAAAGATATTAGGATCATGGTAAGGATAGAGTTAGAGAAAAGGGCTGCCCTGGTACTTAAAGGAAGATATCTGTAGCTTGTAGCTTAACCTAATCACGACCCTTTCAAAGTTTGCATAGTCTAACTAACATACTTGAGCAGTTCTGTAGGAACAGCTGGAGCAACAAGTGTCTTGCAGGATAGATAAAATAGCAGCTTACACAAGAACAGATGTGCTGAGTATAAAGCTAGAAGGACAAAGTCACTAGGAAGAAGTGCCTCACAGCACATGTAACCTGTCACTTGGTTCTTTTCTCAGCAAAAAGTTCCAAAGCAGATGTGCTGTAAGACCTGGTATTTTCAGAGATAAGGAAGCATGGGACCCTGAGCTGTCTAACTTTGACCACAACAAATGAAAAAAATTTGCTGTGGGTTGTTGATTAAAAACATGGCTGCTCCAGCTAACATTACCCCTACCCTACAAATCCCTACGAAAGCTTTCCTTTATCCCCTGCCCCGGGCCGATATTTATTGCTGCATCTGGGTGCAACTAAACTTAGCCTTTCAGTTCCACATTTGATCTCAATTGTTACTTTCAGTTCCTTGTTACTGGAGGCTAAAAAACCTAACATTATCAAGTTGATAGGCTGGTCCTGCAGGGAGGAGCAGGGAGAGAGAAGAGATCCTACCTTGTCTAGTCAGAGGAGCACTGAGATAGACTTCAAGGCAGAGGTTTCCATGGAAACCCTAGCATTGGAAATGTCTCCAGGAAGAAAGAAAAGTTCCCGAGACAGGCAGAGGGCATATTCTCTCCCTCTCCCTGGGATTTGGGACTTTAATCATTAATATATTTAATTAAAAGTTGACAAACCCAGTCCTTATTTGATCTGAATTTAGGCAAAAATACTAAAGGTTTGAGGATGGGTCCTTGTGTTCATGGTGCTAGGCTAACCCACACCTCTCATTCAGATTCCTTCCCGCTGTCCCCGCATTGTCATTCCAGTATGCTAACATTGTACCTAATGGGTTGTCAGGAATTTTGCACTTAATTTTGTTCTCTCTAGAGATTTTATTGCTATTGTTATTCCCCATCTCAGTTTCCTAGTGATGTCCTCTAATCTGAGATTTAATCCCTCTGCACTCTCAGAGATTTCTTGCTCTCAGAGGCTTACATCTCTGATTCTTGGAGATTTCTTGCACTCCGTTGCTTTCACTTCATCCATCTCTGGCTATTTCTGTCTTGGGAACAATGGGTGCCTCTTAGCAATTGCCTGATTGGTATAAACACACATTACATTACCCCATACTGCCCTAAGCCCTATGAGGTTGTTATAGAATTTTGAATTAGGACTCTATATTCCCTGTGCCCAGGACATGTTTCAGACACACACACACACACACATAACCTTTCCAGGATGTCCCCAACCACCAGGAAATACTTTGTTGCCCTTGCAGTGTTTCTTTACTTTGGCCCACGTCTCTGCAGTGCTTGCTTTAGGCCTTTTATCTATGTTGCTGAGAATCTGGGTTCATTTGCTATCATGGGATGCTCTGGTTACCTCCACCCACGAGCTGCTGCAACTAGGCAGCAGGATGTGTCTCCCTCAGGCGAGAGGACCAGAGCCTCTTCCCAAGGGGAATCGGGATCCTGGATGAGTCCCTCAAATTGTTGGAAATGAGCCCCAATATCAAGCCTCAGAGAAACAGAGATATGGTGGCAAGGCAACTTCTGCAGAAGAGTGCAGAGCTGACAAAGGCAGAAAGCACACTCCCCAGTGTGCTGTTTAGATTTTCATCCCTAACACAGGCTTTACGGCTGGGTCTCACCTCGTTGGTTGAGGGTTTGATCTTATTTTTACCTATTGACTATTTTGCAAGGCACACGGGGGAAAGGGGAAAGAAGAAGACTGGAAGTTACAGGGAATTAAAAAGTTAATAGCACCAGATAGGAGTGATAGACTGTGAACTGTAGTAGTGGTTTCTTGTTAAATTTTTCTTACTCCTTCTCTTTAAAGAAAAGATAGACCTTGTGACCTTGGGAATATAAACCTTGAGAATATAACCTTTTTCCCAAAAGGAAGGGCCTATTTTTAGGGACCACCTAGATTTGGGGTTTAGTAAAGTTGGATGTGCCAACAAGACCCTACACAAATGTTGACCAGGCTGGAATTTAGAGGAAAGTCCTGAAGGTGTCAGTTTTAGTTCCAGAGTCATTAGCACATAAACAGCGTTTGCAGCCATGGAAAGCAACAGCCCCTATGCAGCAGTGGGCGGGGGAGGGCAGGCAGAAGCTGGCAACCCTGTTAGGGAGAGCACAGAGGTAGGAGTACAGCCTGGAGAGGAATGTAGCTGCTCCACCTTCTGATTGGAGCTCCTTGACTTCAGGCAAGTCAAGTAATCTCTCTCAGCCTTGGATGCTCAGTTGCGGAGGAAATAAGAATGGCTGTGTTCATTGAAGTTTTTTGAAACAGGGTCTTGTTATGTAGCCCCGTTTGGCCTGGAAATCCCTGTGTAGCCCAGACTGGCCTTGAACTTGTGATTCTCCTGCCTCAGCCTCTGTAGTGCTGAGACTATAGGTGTATGCCACCACATGTAACAGGAATGTTTATGTTTAACTAGCAAAATTATTATGAAAGGCAAAGTAAATTATGAATCTGAAGTGCCCAGCACTAGGCCTGGCTGCACACATGCTGTCAGGAGCCTGGTGTTGTAGATGTCTGACTCTTGCCTCTCACCCTCTCTGTGGACTTCTAGCCAAGGGGCAGACACACAAGCCCAGCTGCTCAGAGGGGGTAACCTGCAAATGCCAGGCCCACTGGGTCCCATCTGGTCAGCTCTGTGTCCAGGGTTTAGGCCAGAATCTCATGTTGGCTTCCTTGTCTCAACTCCTCTGATCACGAATGCATGGACCTTGGAGGCAACTCCAAGTCTACGTGGTGGCTCCCAGCTCAGCACATGGCCAGGAAAGGGAGAGGCAACTCCAAACGATTTTCTCCCGACTATAAATCAGGACTATAGGGTCCTGAAGTGGGAACCAAATTCCACAACTTACGTGGGAGTGGCAAGACTGTGTGCGATTGAGGGGGTGACTGGTGGCAGCCATCAACCCTTTGTTCTGAGGTTTTTTTCTTAGATAATACTATTGTGAAAGAGCCATTGGTGTTGCTCAAGGATAGAGTGGTTGTTCAGGACTGAAAAGGGTTAGGGTTAGAGGGTTGGAATATCAAATTTTGGAGGGAAAAATGGATGGGCCCAGTTTATGGCTCTAGAGCCAGGAGGCTGAAATAATGCACTTGGACTCACACATTAGAACAGAGGAGGAACAAAGAAGTAAGAGGTAGTGAAGTTTTCAGTTAGAGGAAAACCAAAGTGTAATCATGGAGCTTGCCAGGAGCAGGGCTGTTCTGCCCACTCAGTATCAGGTAGTCACATACGGATGTTGTTCTTCCTGCTTCACTTAGAAGAACTTCCATTATGTATTTATATAAAAGGAGGGGTACAGTTCCTCCCATCTGGTGTAAAATTATCCATTGAGTACAGTGTTTAAATTTTTACCTATGTTAAAGGCTGTGTGACCACTATCACACTATCTAGTACTAGAGTTGGCATTGTACTAGAGTTTTCAGCCAATGTAATAAGACAAAGAGAAATAATAAACCACAAGAATTAAAGGAAGAAAACTGTTATTCTTTGTAGATGGTGTGACATATAATATTCAAAACACCCTATGAACTATTATAATTAATGAATGAATTCAGTATGTCACCAATTAGGGTCAGTATTCAAAATCTCATGTGTCTATACTAGCAGCACAATAACAACAAAAAGAAAATGAAATGTTTAAAATGGTACTTTTATTTTGTTGTTGTTGTCTTTTTGTTTTTTTGAGATTGAGTCACACTATGTAGCCCAGGCTGGTCTTGAACCATTTGTTTAGGCCAGGTTGGCCTCAAACTTGTGATCCTTTTGCCTTAGTCTCCTGAGTGCTGGGATTATAGGTGTGTGCCACCATGCCTGGCAGAATGGTAGCATTTTTTTTTCAGTACTGGGGGTTGAACCCAGGGCCTTGCACGTGCATGCTCTGCAATTGCTGAACCACTGAGCTGCACCTCTGGCCCATTTTTTTTTTTTTTTTTACTTTTTGAGACAGGGTTTCGCTAAATTCCCTAGACTAGCTCTGGTCTCGAACCTGCAATCCTCCCCCCTCTGCCTCCCGAGCTGCTAGGATTACAGGCGGGCACCACCATGCCCGGCAATGGTAGCAGTTTTAATAACAAACATTAAATATGTATAAATAAATGTAATAAAATGTGCAACTTCCTCAAATTATGTACATATTAGTGAAATCTCAATGGCAATCTGAAATGACTTTTCTGTGTGTATTTGTGTGTGTATAGTGCTGGGAAACCCAGGATATTACAAATGCTAGGCAAGCCTGCCACCACTGAACTGCATCCCTCCTCCAAAAGACTTTTTGGAGTGTGGAGGAGATTGGCAAGCTTATTCTAAAATTGTAACAAGATGCAAAGAGTGAAGAATGGCTAAAGAAGGTCTTGAAAGAGAGAAACAAAGCTGCAGGATCTATGCCACCAGCTACCAAGACCTGGTAGGGTGACCAAGTGTCCTCAACTGTGAGGGACCGAGGGACTTCCTGGGAGGTGGTAATTTCAGTTCTAAGACCCAGAAAGTCCTGGGAAAACTGGAACAAGTTAGTCAGCCTTAGACCGGGCATAGAGCTATTATTAAGATAGTGGGATATTGGCACACATATAAACAAATAAACCAATGAAAAGGAATTGCATCTCTTGTATCAAGAGTCTTTAGAAGTAATTTAATTTGGTGCTCTGGACACTGTTTGGCGTGGCTGTCCGTTACCCTTTTGTTTTCTTTCCTCTGGAAATGCCTCCTGACGCCATGACTAGATCTCTAGGTTCTGCCTCTCTCTCTCTCAATGGCTGACTGCTCAAGGGGGAGCCATACCCAAGCCAAGTGCAGCAGGTGCATGTGGGGTTCCACCTGGAACTCCACAGCTGCTGTGAATGTTGGCTGCTAAAAGTCACAGCTGCCACCTTCTCCTGAATTGTAGGGCCCCCAAATGCTTGAGAACTTATGCCCCCTCCCTGAGGCAGCCCTAGCCAGTGCTGATGGATATGGGGTATATGATGTCTTCACAGGGTGGGCTGGGATGCTGTGGTGCCACGTGCTCTGCAGACCCCACTGGGAATCAAGCTGAGGCTAAATTTGCTTGTCTCTGTCCCCTGTTCCATCCTATTTCCCTCCTCCCTTACAGGTTTCTTCTGAAAGCCTATCCCCAATAAATCACTACACCAGGATCCATCTTTTTCTGGGGAACTCGGCTAAGTCATAGGGTCCCTAAGAGCCTGTAGAAAGCCAAGGCAACTGGAACAGAAACATGTTGGTGGCGATACAAACACGCTCATGGTTCCTTGCTGATCTATGTTTGGTTGCCTATTGCTTTGATTCCATGAAAGACCCTGACAGCATTCCAGTGCTCCCATTTTTGTTTAAGGCCACTACAATTCATTTCTCTTTCGTGAAACCAATATAACCTTAACTAATGTGATGGGTCATATAGGTCTGACCTACGAGGCTTTGGAGGATCACACCAGTTGGGATCCTGGGGCAAAGTGAATTGGTTGCCCTTCCTGTGCCCTCAGCCTCAGTGACAGGAAGTGTTGCTGGGAACACTCGGTATTCTCCAGTCCTCCAGGGATTTTCGTACTGGGGAGCTAATTTGTTACCCAAGGCTATGTTTCCCTGAGACCTTGCTTCCTGGGAAGCAGGGGGAGTGAAATTCCTTCCCTTGGCTGCGATCCTCCTGCATCTGTCAGTTCCAAGGCCTGTCCAGGGAGTCTATACCATCTCTCTCAGCCTTCCTGTCCCTAAAATGTGCTTTGTTCACCCTTCTCCTGCTTGCTGTGTGTGCATGCATGTGCATGTGTGTGCAGTGTATCTGCACACGCATCAGGACAGTGGGGTGGGCAAGTGGGGGAAGCCTGAGGCAGGGCAGCCAGATGCCAAGTCACTGTGCAGTGGAGTGTAAAGGGCCACACTGTGGCAGCCTGGTGAGCCCCACTTGGATTGTTCACTGAAACACCAGGAAATTCATCCTCTGACCCACACTGCTACTTTACATGGTCAAAGGCAGCTTTTTTTGAGCTGTTGACTGTGGCTCTACAGCAGTTTTATGTCATTAGCCCAAGACAAGCTTCTAACCTAGGTAGAGTGGATGTGGCAGGGTCCTGTTTAAAACATTGGCCTACACTTTATTTTCCACTGGACGCATCTTTCTGTCCATCCATTCAAGCTGATGGCCATGTAGTCTTAGGAGAGAGACTACAGAGCAAAGAGTGAGATTGTGGCTCACCTTTCTGGCCTGTTTCTAAAGGCAGATGCCGTGAGCCAACAGCCCATGGACTCAGAGCACCTGCATGGGAAGTTTGTTTGGCCCACACAGAACATCTTTAAAGCACAGCTTTGGCCACACAGGGTTCAGCTCTACAGTTCATCATGGCCCCTAGCACTCTGCTGTCACAGCTGACTTTCCCAGCCTCTCCTCTCCGTTTCCCCTGGACTCTCAGACCCCAGACCTGAACACAGTGAGGACGATATGCCAGACACCTAGGAAGCAAGCTTTCTGCTCCCCTAGGGGGAAACGGGGAGATTAAGACCAGACAAGTTTCCCTCAGGGGAGGGAAGCCCCCGTGCTGCAGTTAGTAATGAGCCAGGGCCTCCTCTCAGCCTCGTGGGAGTGAGGCTGGTGCCAGAGTTCAACTCTGGACTCTCAGGCCTGGACGCTGCTTGGATCCAAGTGCTGAATAGTGGAGGAACTTCCAAGATAGGAGAGAGGGAGAGCTTGGTCGAGGGCTTCAGTCATGGTGAGGAAGGCTCGACTCGCCCAGCCTCCACAGGCCCCTCCCACGTTCCCATAGGCCTCCTCCACTGAAGTCCATGTTCAGGAAGTGCTCGTGGCATGTCAGTCATTGTTGTGGGGCTGAGATGCAGCGCTGAACACGAGTTATGCAGCTTTAATTATGTTATCTCTTCTCCACATGACTCTGAATGTGTTCCAGACAAACATTGTCATTGTCATCTACCTCTTGGGGCACTTTGGAGCCATTCTATTTTTGTTGTTGTTCGGTTGATTTTTTTGATAGTGCTGGGGATTGAATCCATGCTGGGCAAGTGCTGTGTCTGAGATACATCCCTAGCCTCTTGGGGCACTTTGGATACTACTTTTCCTTGAATGAGATACAGCAAATTGTTTTCTTTTCATACACACACACACACACACACACACACACACACACACACACACACCCAGGGCCTTGTACATACTAGGTAAGCACTCTACCACTGAACTACCTATCCAGCTCCATTCATATATTTCTAGAATGGCAGATCTGAAAATGTCATGAGAGCAGATGAAGGCAGCCTAGCTCCAAGAAAGAGACTGGAAATGGGGACTCCCTCCAGTGGTCAGACTGTTCATTCCTTGCCTCATAAGCTGCTCACTCTGTGATCCTGGCTATGATGTAAGTGCCAACAGTCCAGCATTGTCTCTTTGGTTCACTGCCATATCCTCAGCAGTGCCTTGAACAGTGCTTGGCACCGGTAGCTTCTCAGTGCCTGCTTAATGAATGAATGACCAGCTAGGCAGTTAAGGGCACAGTTGGCCCCAGATACTATGACCTGAATCCTTATCCAAGCTCCTTCCCAAGTGGCAGGTTAGCAGAGGGAACGTCGGTGCTTTTCTTAAGGTCCCTTAACAAGAAACTAAGAGGGTAAATAGCCTAAAAGGAGATTTGGTGACAGGGACAGTTCTGGAAGCATATGTGGCCTGGTAGGAAACAGGGGGACCCAGGTGGAGCCTGACCAGTAGAGCCAGCCTGAGTGGAGACTAATCAGATTCTCTCTGATCTCTTGAGCTTCCCACCTGGGGATAGATGTGTCCCTTGGGGGGGGGGGAAGGTTTCCCACCTACCTGAAGTCATCACTGTCTTTGTATCTTGCTCCTCTCCTCATCATGCTGCTGGCCCTTCAACCACTCCCTAAGGTGCGCAGTGGGGCTCTGAGTAAAACTTCGGAGCTGAGAGTCCCAGCTCTTCCTCCTAAGAAGTTACAGACTTTGTGGGAAGATGATACAGTCCTCTGCAGCACATGTAACAGTGACTAAGACTGTGATTTTGCTGCACAAAATTTAAATAACAGCTCTAGGAAGGCAGGTGAATGAGAGGCCATCATGAGGGTTAGCGGCAGTGTGGGCCTGAGGCTTTAGAGAAGGGAGAGAAGGCTGTGGCCTAGTTCCTGGCCCCTTGGCATCCCTCCCTCTTCTGGTTGCAAACTTTGTGAGAAGCTTCCCCCAACCAGTTGCATACAGCCTTGATTAGTCCCTTAAACTGCTGCAGCCCAAGGGTATGTATGACCCAAAGGAGGCCATTCACACATTCACACTCTCTTCCTAGTATTCCAATCTTTCTCTCTCTCTCCCTCTCTCTCTCTCCTCCCCTCTCTCTCCCCCTGCCCTCCCTCCCTCTCCCTGCTCCTCCCCTCCCCTCTCCCTACCCCAGTCTCTGCATTGTCCAGACTGGTCTCCAACTCCTGGGCTGAAGTGAGCCTTTCACCTCAGCCTCCCAAGTGGCTGGGACCATTGCACCTGGCTGGATTTGAATCCTGAGCACAGGAGCATGATGATGGAGAATTTATCCATTGATTCCTGCTCCGTGGATTCTTGGATGCCTGTACTCCTCTCCTTCCCAGCCCATCAGTACAGATTCTGTAAACCTGAGCTTTTCCACATGGTTCTGATGAGGTCGTTTAAGAGTCACCTTCTGTTGCTGGCAACTGAGAACACTTCCTGGTGCAAAAGGGGTCCTGGAAGACGTAGGGTGTGAGCCAGGGTTACCCACTGGCTGGTTTTGGGTGAGGAGAATGTCCTCAGCAGAGCCTCTCCAGGACTCTGCTGGGTCTTGCCTAGGAGAGACTCAGGGCAGCAGCGTGAGAAACCACGCAGAGGTGCAGCTGGGGCTGGAGGTCCTTCCTGCCTATCTGGAGCCTGCGGGTTTCTCCTGAGCAGGGTTCCCACCTGTTGTTGAAAATACTGCTGGGCCCTGGTCAGCAAGGTCTGCGGTGGAGTTGGAACCAGTTAACAGAAAATCAGCAGGGCATGTTAAAAATGGGGATGGTGCTGGTGTCTTGGCACCAGCATGAGATCAAGGGAGACCCAGGGAGGATGAAGGAATGCTGCTTCTGTTCATGGAGTTCTAGTGACATCAGGTGCTGGACAGAGAGGCCAAAGGTTCTGCCCTGTGCTGAGGACTGGCCCTCACTGCAGAGGAGGCCCTCTGGGAGGGCCCCTGTCCTCTCTGCACATAGCCACCTCTCAGGTTAAGATGAATCAGCACACAGGGTCACCTCATTCTCTGAGGGCCTGCTGAAGCTGGCCTCTGTGTGCAGGCATCTGGGTTGGTAAGGCAGGTAGGAATGAGGGCACTCACCTGTCCAGGCACTTGAGTGCAGGCACTTGAGCCTGCCATGGAACCTGTGGTCAGCTTGAAAGACAAAATGTGGGATGTGGGCCTGGACTCCTTCCCCTCTGATTCCTGGTTTCTCTCCATCTGGACACCCGCAGCCCCACCACTCACCCTGTGGGGCCCTGCATTCCCACTTGCCCTTTGGTGCCAAGTGCACCTGAAGACACAGGTTCCTGGCCCTGTAGGAAGCCCAGCTAGTCCACTGCCTGTGACCCCATAGGAAGCCCAGCCAGTCCACTGCCTGTGATGCTGTGGGACCCACCAGCACTGCACTCTGAGTCCTGACTCACCCCTCTGTCCATGCAGACCCCAGGGAGGCTGGGCTGCTGAAATGGCTCCCTGGGTGCCAGTGGCCCCATCCTGATCAGAACACGGAGGGGGGGTTCTGTTTTCAATGGGAGGGTGAGGCATACATCTTGTTCCAAGTATCTCTGCAATGGGAGGTTTATTTTTAAGTGGCTCCTGGAATTTGTTTTGTTTCTTTCTCTGGTGTGAACCTGTCAGGCCTTAGGAGGGTGACATAACATTTGGAGTTGAGACACTGCCTGGGTCCCCTGTGCTGGGGTCAAGGTGGAGAGATAGCCACAGCCACCAGGACCATCCCTGAGTGCTGTGCACATGGAGGAGGGGGAGAGTGACCCAGACATGCAGGAAATGGAGTTGCTAAACATCAGGATCTTGGCCTTGTGGTGTGTTCCAGGTGAGTTATCATTGGAAGAACACTGTGAAGCAACCCAGGGCTGGGGAGCCAGCACCCTGGGAACACAGGGCTGTGAGGCCTCATTGCCTTTGAGAAAGACAGGTCCAGGTGCAGAGTGTGTCTATGTCTCGAGGCAGAGTATCTTGTAGACATGCCCCTAACATGCCCCTTGGCTGTGAATGTCTACTTGCCCACCTTGTGTTTGCAGTCGAGTCCAGTCTCTCCTCCCTTCTCCAATACCATGGTGCAATGATTTCTGTTTTATTATTATTATAATTATTATTTTTCAGTACTCAGTGGTTGAACCCAGGGCCTTGTGCATGCTAGGCAAGTGAGCTCTACCACTGAGCTGCACCCCAGCCCCCTCCCCATTTTAGAATTTTGAGATAGGGTCTCTATAAGTTGTGCAGGCTGCCTCTGGCCTTCCTGTCTCTTCCTGCCTCAGCCTCTTGAGTAGCTGGGATGATGGGTATATCTCACAGTACCTAGCTTCTATACCTATCTTAGTGGTCTTCAGAAAAGTTTCTTTTCTCATGCTTTAAGTATTATTGGATAACTTTTTCCTCTAACACTGTCAGGCAAGGCACACCAAAGGATACTAGCTGCCATCAGATGCTGGAGGAGGTCAGGGAGACCATCCCTAGCAGGCTTCAGATGGAGCATGTTCTGATGATTTCTTGATTTTGTAACTGAAGCCCCTAGAATGCTAAGATGATATGTTCTATTTGGTACACATCTTGTGCAATGCCTTGTTAAGGCAGCCCCAGGAAATGGATGCACAGGTGCCTCTCTCCCAAGATGCTGTTCTCTTCTCAAGGTCCACCTTGCTAATCACATCAGCATTAAGATTATTGTCAATTTAGAGGAGAGGAACCCTGCAGAAGCATGGACCTTGATCAGGGGAGGGGACAGTACAGTGGATGTGGCATTTGAGGGTCTGAGTAGAAATACTTCAGGAAACATGGGGCTCAGATAAGGTCAGGGATGGTTAGGGTTAGGGTTAGGGTTAGGGTTAGGGAAAGGTTACGGTTAGGGTTTAGGGTTAGGGTTTAGGGTTAGGGTCAGGGTTTAGGGTTAGGGTTTAGGGTTAGGGATTAGGGTTAGGGCTAGGGATAGGAATAGGGATTAAGGTTAGGGGTTGGGTTAGGGTTAGGGCTAGGGGTTAGGGTTAGGGTTAGGGTTAGGGATTAGGGTTGGGGTTAGGGTTAGGTTTAGGGTTTGAGATACAGTCAGGGACTATGTTAGGGTTAGGGTGAGGGTTAGGGTTTGAGAGAAAGTCATGGGACAGGTTAGGTTTAGGACTAGGGTTAGGGTTCGATGTAGAGTCAGGGGACAGGTAAAGTTTAGGGTTAGGGTTAGGGTTTGAGATAGAGTCAGGGCAGAGGTTAGGGTTAGGGTTAGGGTTCAAGATAGAGTAAGTGTACAGGTTAGGGTTAGGGTTAAGGTTCAAGATAGAGTAAGGTTAGGGTTAGGGTTACAGTTAGGGTTAGTGTTAGGAGCTTGGTTTAGCAGTTAGGTTTCAGTTTAGTGGTTAGTGTTTGCAAGGCTACTTTCCATGGTAATACATAAATCCTATCTCTTCTGAAATTTGGCTCGGTGTCGTGTGAGTGTGTGTATTATGTGAGTGTATGTGTGAGTGCGTGTGTGTGTGTGTGTGTGTGTGTGTGTGTCTGTGTGTTGGGGGAAGAGGTTTCAGGCAACATATTTGCCTAATGAACTGGATCAGGAAGGCACAGCCAGTGTGAAAAACTCATGCCGAACTTCAGACAGGGTTTTTATGTGGATAGTCTACGAATAAGGAATGCATTATTCTATTGGGTAGACATTTGGAAAATTGGGATTCTTTCTATGATGACGGAGAACCTGGGTGCATTTCAGTTCCAGTGATGATCTCACATCTGCTTCCTGAATTGTTCCCATGACTACAAAGTTTGGGATTGAACTGGGGACAGATGCTGAATACCTATCCCATGGGGAAGGGTGATTTGTGCCTGTTCAGGGAATGGAAGGGTACAGAGGGCATCGTCATGAAATAGCCACCGCACTGTGGGAAAATACCTGCCATGTCAACACGATTTGAGGACCATGCTGAGGGATTGAGCAGCCATGGTACCCCTTGGAACACAGTTTCAGGAAAGGCAGTTATATGGGACACCCCATGGCCCTCCGATTGTGGCAGCATATATGGCAGAAAAAGGCATACAGGCGGGATTCCCAAAGAAACGTGGATTTGAACTGTTAGGGCTCAGATATCAAACTCGAATTCTGAGCCCAACAGTTCGAATCCAAGATTTTCCTGGGATTGTTTTCATTTTCATCAGATGAGGTCGTCAAGTCATACCTGAGAGTTGGATGTGGACAGGGGTTGGGAGGAAGGGTGGAAAATATGGAGCCAGTGGAAGCCTGTCATTCAGGGAGGGCAGAGCCAATTGATGAACCTCCTGCATGGAAAGCCCAATGGCCCTAGGACAAAAAGAGTGACATGCTATTTGACTAATAACACCTGTCAGAATGCCTTGACTATGGGGCTATATATGTGGCATTGTGGGAGAATGCCTTGGACCCTGTAATTCCATAGGGATCATAGCCCACCATCAGGGGCCTCTTCCTGCTGTCCTTGCACATAAAAGCCTGTAAGGAGAAGGCCATGGCAGACCAATCTGTATGCAATGATTTCTCCTGCAATGAAATGTTACCGAGTGGGGTCCTAACCCTACCAACCTTGATACAATGGGAGGAAATCCTCAGCAACTCTCTGCCATGACCGGACATTTCCAAGGGTCATATGAGTTTGTTTGGGTTTTCAGAGCAAGAGTTTGAGTGAAGAGAGCATCGGAGACCTTCTGAACCCTACAGTACCCCAATCTTCCAGTGAGTCTCTCAGGAAAGTATGTAAAAGGTATGCCATTCCTTCCATGCCCTGATCTGGAAGGGATGGAATGCCATGTGGTAAGCTAGTAGCCTTCCCCATGAACAAAGACTCTGAAAAGAACCTCTTCTGAACTTTGCGTCTTTCCCAGGCTCAGTGATCAATAACTCCACCCTCAAAATGCTTAAGTGAGTGTTCTTGTTAGGGTTAGAGTTAGGGGGAATGTTAGGGGTAGGGGTAGGGTAGGGTTAGGTATAGGGTGAGTGTTGTGTGCTAGGTTTAGCAGTTAGGTTGGTGTTTAGGGGTTAGTGTAAGCAAGGCTACTTTGCAAGTTGATGTAGAAATCCTATCTGTTCTGATTTTTGGCTCAGGGTGTGTGTGTGAGTGTGCATAGAGAATGGGTGTTTATGAGTGTGTGTTTGTGTGTGTGTGTGTTGGGGGAAGAGGTTTGAGCCAAAATAATTGCCTAATGTACTCATGAATCAGCAAGGCACAGTTAGTGTTGAAAATTCATGACTCACTTCAGAGAGTGTTTTTAGGTGAACATTGTATGAATAAGGAATGCATTCTTCTATTGTGTAGACATTTGGAAAAATGGCATTCTTCTTATGATGTTGGAGAGTCTAAGTGCATTTGGGTCCCAGGGATCATCTCACATCTGACTCCTGAATTGTTCCCATGGCTACAAAGTTTGGGATTGAACTGGGGACAGGTGGTGAATACCTATGTTACGGGGAACGGCAATTTGTGCCTGTTTAGGGAATGGAAGGGTACATAGGGCCAGGACCAGAAATAGCCAACCAATGTGGGAGAAATGCCCAACAATGCAAGGCAATTTTAGGATAATGCGGAGGGATTGAGGAGCCATGGTACTGCTTGGAACACAATCTTCAGAGAGGCAGGAATTTGGGCTTCCCCAAGGCCCTCCCGTTGTGGCGGCTTTTATGGGAGTAAAAGGCAGAGCAGCCAGGATTCCCAAGAAACTTGGATTTGAGTTGCTAGGGCTCAGAAAATTCGAACTTGAATTCTGAGCCCCAACAGCTCGAATCCAAGATTTTCCTAGGATTGTTTCCTTTTCACCAGATAATGTCCTCAAATCGTACCTGAGGGTTGGATGTGCACTGGGGTTTGCAGGCAAGTGTGGAAAATACCAGGCCAGGGGAAGTCTATCCTTCAGAGAGTGCAGAGCAAATTGACCAACCTGCAGTGTGGAAAGCCCAATGGCCCTGGGAGAAAGAGAATGACATGGTATTGGACTAGGTACTCCTGTCTGAATGCTTTGCCTATGGGGCTATCTGAGTGGCATTGTGGGAGAATGCCATGGCCCCTCTCTTTCCGTCGGTATCATAGCTCACCATCAGGGGCCTCTTCCTGCTGTCCTTCCACATAAAACCCTGTAAGGAGAAGCCCATGGCAGACCAATCTGTATGCAATGATTTCTCCTGCAACGAAATGTTACTGAGTGTGGTCTTCACCCTAGGAAACTTGGTGCGATAGAAGGAAATCTTCATCAACCCTCTGCCATGTCCGCGCATTTCTAATGGTCGTATGAGTTTGGTGGGGTTTTCGGGGCAAGATTTTGTGTGAAGAGAGTGTCGGGGACCTTCTCAAGCCTTCCGTAGCACAATCTCCAGTGAGTGCCGCATGAGAGGATGGAACATGCATGCCATTCATTCCACTCCCAAGTCTGGAAGGCATGGAATGCCATGTGATCTGCTAGTAAGTAGCCTTCCACATGAAGATAGAGTCTGACTAGAATCTCTTGTGAACTTTCCGTCTTTCCCCGATTCGCGGATCAATCACTACACCTTCAAAATGCTATAGTGAGTGTTCTTGTTAGGG